>SKCR01033730.1:0-119151 GCA_019454045.1 Zanthoxylum bungeanum
CACGTTTTCTCCATGCATGATTTAGTTATTTCTTTCGCGTTAGGAACTTAATTGTATATCTTCAATGTTTATGTTTAGACAATTATTATTTATTTATATTTTCATATTTATCAACTTAAAATGTTCATGAGATTGTGTGCTTGCTTTCATTTTATGTACTTCTATGCATGCAAACTTAGATGTAGGTTTTACTCCTATGTATGCAAACTTAGATATAGGTTCTATGCAAACTTAGATATATGTTGTATGCAAACTTAGATATAGGTTATTCTTGCATGTGTATGTTGCGTAGACTTGGTTATATTATTACGCGAATCCGTTCATTACAAGTGGCATAAGTAAGGGACCATTCTGAACCCAACGGTTTGAGGTCTTCCCTTGCGAGGGGTGAGTGCGGCCTTAAATCATTTCCCAGTTCACGTTGGCTGGCGACTCCTTTATTCTCCGGTTTAGTCCCCTGCGGGCTACTCCGTACTCCCGACCGAGCCGTGAGCCTGGAACAGCGTCGCCAATTTCTGTGTCCTACAGTCTGGCGACTCCATTGGGGATAGAGAATCGACCCCGAAAAAATGTCTTGTAATGTTTGTGATTTTTGCTTTGGTTAACCATGTCTACAAGTGGGTTGGAACCAAGGGGTTTAACTAAAGGCATTGCTAGAGCTAGGTAATGATTTGGTGTCTTCCTTCACTCACTATCTTTTTATGGCCAAAAGGAAAAGTTGTGAAAACATCTAGATGATCATTTACTCAACATTTACCTTAATGGACTAATTTGGAGGATCTATTGTTTATTCATGTCACCAAGGTGATAAGAGCCTAAGAGGCAATGGTATTTAAGAGAGTTCGCTCCACCTTCCATCTGGGGAATCTTCAATAGAGAAATCCATTTGACAGTCCTTCAGGTATCGAGAAGTCATTTTCACTCGAAGCGGCGGATCGTTATATGGTATCATACTCGTTGGCACGTACCTTAGGGTATGAAAAAGGTGCGCTCACTTGGTCGCTCTAACCCTTGAGTGGGGGGAGACCTAGTTGTGGGCAACCCTTCGCCGGCGAGAGCCTTTGTCTAAACTCCTATAAACCCGCATGTGTACCATAGTTGTATGACCTGTAGAAGCCACCCCTTTATGCTTGTGTTTGGGACCATCATCATTTGGATTCATTTGGACTTCTTGTCATGAGATGTGAACTTGTTGGGCCATTTAAACTGGGATGAGTTTGTGCCTTATGACGATTGGGTCGAAAGCTTCTAAAATACTGATGGGCCATTTTGTGTTTGGGCCCCCTATCATTTGAGGTTGTTTAGCCACGTTATCGCAAAAGTGTAAACATGTTGGGCCTTTTTAACCTGGGATAAGATCACACCTCACAATAATATGATTGAATGCTTTGAAATGATAATGTGCCAACTTCTAAGTTCATCCTAATGACCACGGTTGCCGAAAGCCCAATTTTTCGTTTCTAGACAATGGTCTGATCCCATAATCGGCTTAGTTCATGTTGTAAATGGGCGGTCTTTGTCTTTTATTGATGGAAAAGGATTGAGGTAGCCAAGGTTCACCCCCGTAGCATAGGAGAGAACGATTTTGTGTACCCCATATTGGTGCATGGAATAAGCCATACCTAGGACAGAAATATATTTACCATGAGTGTGGGAGAAATAAGGTCGGAATGGTATATGTTGTTTTGATAATCACTTACATCTCTTGCATCTCATGCATACACGCATCATGTTAACCTCGTGTCTTAAAAGTCATCATAGATATCCGTTGGGTTAGGAAAAAGAAGACTTGTCAAAGAAGAGTTTAGCAAACATGGATGTCGGGGAAAAGGAAACCGAGGAACATAAAACTTTACGGCAATGATAGAAAGACCATTGAAGGGGCTTTCAGCAAAAAAACAAAAAAAAAACAGAGAAAAAAAAAAGAAAAGGAAAATGAAAAGAAAAAAAAAAAAAAAAACATTGTTTGTTTTTAGTCCTTAATAGTTAGACATGAGTCCGATGATGAAATTGATTGCTTTAGGGTGAAATCTTAGAAACGATAAACTCTTGATGTGCTTTTATCTGATACTTTGAGTAATTGATCTACGTTAGACTCGTAAGCACTTGATTATGGTTCTTAGCAGTGAAAACCTGAGTAGTTAGCAAAGTGAATAGTTGAAGAAATGGTAGGTCGGTGAATGACCGTTCGCCTGAATGTCTATCCTGATTTGCTTGTGTTATGATGTGTGGTATGGTTGAAAATAAAAGAAAAGTCTCTAGAGAAAAGAATTAAACCACCTATAACCGATAAGCGTGAAGCTACCCATAGGCGAGTATTAGGACAAACATGAGGAGAAATACTACCTTAAAGGGTAGGTGTGTTGAAAAAAAAAAGGAAAAAAAAGAAAAAAAAAGTTCAAAACGAAAAGAAAAAAAAAAGACAAAAGAGAAAGAAAACCATACCACATTGAGCACAGAAAAGCAACTGCAGGTATAATTGAGACATCTAGGTTGGTTTGACCCATCGATCCCAAAATTTTGACGAAATCATTGAGTTGGCTTACCTGGGGATGAATCTGCAAAGGAACCTTTGCACACACACACTTTGAGTCTGGCTTAGATCATTTATTCAAAGACATGGATTTGAGTTGCATTAAATGTTTTGAAGGTTCTCTGGTTTCGACTCTGGGCATTCTTTGAGGACGATAATATGTATAACTATTATGACTATTTCGTAAAAGGCAATATAGTATGTTGAGTGCAAGTAACGAAGAGCAGAAGGCTAAACTAAGTCTGGGGGCGACCAGTCTACCACACCGCGAATAAGGGATATATCGAGAACTTGAGCAATGAGACTAAAGAGAACTGAACAATCACCAGAAGAGAGTCACCAGAAAGCAGACCCAGGGGGCGATCAGAGACTTTTGTAGGCAAATGGCACCAAGGAGCACAAGGAAGGCCTAACCCATCGGAATAGAAAAAACACATTCATGCATACATGCATACACATCACATGCACGCAATTTTCTCTTTGTTTTTGTTCGCAGGTTTGGAAGAAAAGAAAAAAGCGGCAAAGACAAGCAATTCGGGAATGAATCCTGGGGTCGAGGCCGACATTATCAGCAGTTCGGGAATAGATCCCAGGGCCGAGGCCCGCATTATCAGTAGTCTTCGAGAATGAATCCTAGGGTCGAGGCCCACATTATCAGCAGTTCGGGAATGAATCCCAGGGTCGAGGCCCACATCATCAGCAGTTTCAGGAATGAATCCCAGGGTAGAGGCCCACATCAACAGCAGTTTCGAGAATGAATCCCAAGGTCGAGTCCTACATTATCAGCAGTTCGGGAATGAATCCCAAGGTCGAGACCCACACTATCAGCAGTTCGGGAACGAATCCCAGGGTCGAGGCCAACACAATCTGTAGTTTCGGGAATGAATCCCAGGGTCGAGGCCCACATCATCAGCAGTTTTCATTAACCACTAACCCTTCAAACAAGGTAATAAAAAACCCTAGCAAATAAACATTTCTCCACTGACAGAATTCATTAACCACTAACCCTCTACACAGACGCCTTCACCTTTGCTTAACACACGCACACACAGCCCTGCATAGATCAGCCACTCACTCCCTCACAGTTCACACAGCCCTTCTTGCACTCAGACTCCACTCACGTCCAGCTCTCCACACTTGGCACGCCATTTACAAATAATCCCCCCACACCGACTCACAAACAAACATGAAACCCTAAATTAAACACACAAAAAACCCTCATCACGTTAAACCTCAGCACATTCACGCCTAAGACAGAAAGAGAATAACCTCCCCATTACCGTGAACTGCAGCCTTGAAACCCTTGAAATTACCACCGAAAACAGTCCCCAAACTGCACCCATAAGTCACCCAAAACAGCCCCAAATTACCGCAAACAGCAACCAAAAACAACGACCAGAAACAGCAACAAAATAGAGATAACAACAGCCCAAAACAGTGAAGCAATGAAGGAAAATATCGAACTAGTGAACCGAAGGAGTTGCGGAGTATTAACACTTCCGATGGCCGCGTAACGCACTTTCAAGAGGCGACTTAAAAGGTAAGACCTGAGGGCACCCTTTTATTTACTCTCGTTCATCTTTTTCAATTATATATTAGTATTTCTTCGCATGCACATTGTTGGTTCATGTATGTTATTGTTGTTGGATGAATGATTTTGTGCTATCTCTCGTTGTATATCGGATGGAAACCTATACATAAATTCCGTAGCCGAATCAGAATGGACGGTAGTGCGGTCTGAACTTGGGATAAAACTCAACGTACTACTTGAGAAACGCACATATTTCATTTTATCTAATCTTGTTTTTATCCATGGTTCATTAGAAATAGCACGTTATCTCCATGCATGATTTAGTTATTTCTTTCGCGTTAGGAACTTAATTGTATCTCTTAAATGTTTATGTTTAGACAATTATTATTTATTTATATTTCTGTATTTATCAACTTAATATGTTCATGAGATTGTGTGCTTGCTTCCATTTTATTTACTTCTATGCATGCAAACTTAGATGTAGGTTTTACTCCTATGTATGCAAACTCAGATATAGGTTGTATGCAAACTTAGATATAGGTTATTGTTGCATGTGTATGTTGCGTAGACTTGGTTATATTATTACGCGAATCCATTCATTACAAGTGGCATAAGTAAGGGACCATTCTGAACCCAACGGTTTGAGGTCTTCCCTTGCGAGGGGTGAGTGCGGCCTTAAATCATTTCCCAGTTCACGCTGAGTGGCGACTCCTTTATTCTCCAGTTTAGTCCACCGCGGGCTACTCTGTACTTCCGACCGGGCCACGAGCCAAGAACTGGGGGCGACTGTAGACACTGAATTTGATAGGGTTGTCACTGTCACACACTGCACAAGCCCCATCAAAGTGGGGGCGATTGTAGACACTACATTTTTGCATAAAGCCCAGTGATGAGCCTCGTACGGAGGCACTACCTGATAAGTCGCAGAAGTCACGGGAGACTAATGCCAGAAGGGAAAATTCTAAAATTAATATCTCGTCAAATTTAAACTCATTTGTTTAGCCTCGGGTTCGCTTAGTCGATCTCTGTTTTAAACATTAACATCGGCCCAAAATGCCCGCAACCCATCCAAAGCCCATACAACCCAACCACAAAGCCCACATGCCCAAATACATAAAATAAGATGAAAACCCTTGGCACATCCAAAACAAACCCTAGCATACACCACTATATAAAGAAACCAAAACCCAACCCTAACCCTCCTCTCTCTCTTTCCCAACACAAGAGACATTAAAATAAAATAAAAAAACAAAAAGAAAAAGAAAAACCCTAGATTTCTTCAAGCTCCCCTCATTTCTCTTCCATCTCTCTCGGCCATTCACAAACCACAAAGCAGCCTCCACTAGACGAAGACCATCCACGCCAATAACACAAAACAACCAAGCTTCCCTTCCACCAAGAACAACAAGAGCAACCCTTAGACACGTACACGACAAAACAAGCAACCTTTCACTCATGTAAGCAGTGTGCCAAACCAACCTTCATCTTTCTATTCTCACTACACCTAAGGCTAGACACACACACACTTGTCTCTCTTTTGCATCACAAAATGCACACACGGTTGACGACAAAGCACATACTTCTCTTTAAGACACACAAACCCTAGAGAGAACTCACGGCACAAACACAAGCCACCACAACCCTAGAATGAACTTTTCACACCAAACAACATGGAGACCTTACAGGTGAATCACAACCAAAGCCCTAAGCCATTTTCCCTCTCTCCACACACAGCGATCGAAGATAAAAACATAAAATAACCCAAATCTCTCTCTCTCGGTGGAAGCCCTCCATCACAAACAACAACAAAGCCATATAAAACCTTACACTACTGACTAACGACAAGGAACACACTCAGCCGACCAGACCACGCACTCTTCTCAAACACGCACACTGACCGACACACCTTAGACACACAAACACACATCCACTATCGACAACACACACACACATCCCACTAACTAAACTCACACACTACCCTGCAGCCGAGAACAAACCAAAACAATAGTGATCGACAAACCCACCGACAACAAACATAAACGACAAAACACAAGCCCTTCACCAAACAAACTAACCCCAAACCGAGCCAACAAACTACCCCCAAAAACCCTTCAACGTAAGCCAAACGATCAAACAGAAACCAGCGTGAAAACCGAATCATAAAACAACAGAAACAGTCCCAAAAATAGTCCCAAAAAAGGTCTATAAAACAGTAAAAACAGCCCAAAAATATTCCAAAAAACATTCCAGAAAAAGCCTAAAACAGTCGAAAAAAACCACAGAAAATAGCCTAAAAACAGCTGCCAAAATAGCAGCCCAATCACCAAAAAATAGCAGCCCAAAATAGCCAAACAGCAACGGAAAATAGTGAATCAGCGAGCGGAAACAGCGAACCAGCCCCAACCCTTCTAGCAACGGCATAACGCACTTTCGAGAAGTGACTTAAAAGGTAAGACATGAGGGCACCCTTTACTATATTTTATTTTATCGTTCCGGACGCGGCATGCCCCGGGTATTCGAAGTCCTACATTAAAGACGGCCAAACTTTTGGTCACATCTCTCTTTGACGTTCCGTTATTTTTTTTATCCCGTATTTATTTTATTGTTTATCTTTATTTTAATATTCCGCCATTAATTTTATTTACATTTCATTATATTATTTCGCATATATTTTCATGTATGTCTACATTGTGTTAATGACTGCGTGCTATCCCGTGCGGTACATCAGATGGAAACCCATACATAAATTCTGTAGCCAAATTCAAGTGGACGATAGTACAGTCTGTACTTGGGATATAACTCCACGTACCACTCGGGAAATACTCGCATAAACCTGATTAACCTCAATTCATAAATTCCTTTTCCGCCTTTTATTATTTATTATTTTCATTTCCGCATCTCGTACTCCCTAAGATAACCAATTACAAATAGACACTTATCCGATTTGGGTTCTAGTTTGGTACCTTCCAAACATTTAATGTATGCTCAGCATACCCAAATCTAGGGCTGAGCATCGGTTCCGGTTCTACCCGGAACCGATTGGAACCGGAACGATTTTCTGGGTTTGGAACCGGAACCGGTTATAATCGATCCGATTCCGGTTCCAAAATGAAGGAACCGATTTTAAATGGTCCGGTTCCGGTTCCAAAATGATCGGAACCGGAACCGGACCAAAGAATCGATTTCTTGAGATAATTAATATTAGTATCAAGTATCTTGAACGAAATAATATTTTACAACAAAGGTACTACAGTAAGTACTACTGAACTAGTAAACTATCCAAAATAATTCATTTACCTAATATGAAAGCTTTGATAATTGACGTTTATACTGGTTAAAATTACTTGCTAAGAGCTTCAGACAAAATAATAAATATAGAATTTAATGGACACAATTACCATGGAGTTGTGAATCATCGGTACCAGTAACTACATGATGCTTCTTTCCTGCAATATCCATTTTCATAAAACTTACAAAATCTCTGGGTTCGAATGGCAGCCTGAAAGAACCTCCATTTTCAACATCATATATCGTATGCCCATTCCTTACCGAGCTGCTCCCATCAAAGTTTGACAATATAATATAAATAGGATAATTCAGAATCGGACCGGAACCAGACCGAAACCGAATGGGAACCGATTAATAGGGTACCCTATTTAATTGGGTAGGTTCCGGTACCACTTAATTAGGAATCAATTTTTTCCGGGTAGGTTCCGGTTCCATGCGGAATCGGAACCGAAATCGGTTTTGCTCACCCCTACCCAAATCTTCAGGAATGAGAAACCCGGTTTCTTTCCTGTCCATATTTCATATGGGGTCTGTCCAACAGACTTTTTCGGAACCTTATTCAAAATAAGTATAGCATTGTTCAATGCGTATCCTGTGAAGGAAATTAGTAGCTTAGTGCGACTCATCATTAACCATACCATGTCCAACAAAGTTCGGTTTCTCCGTTCGGACACAACTTTCATTGATGTGTTCCAGGAGGAGTCTATTGTGAAAGAATATCATACTCTTTCAAGTAATCAAGAAACTCATTGCTTAGGTATTCTCCATCATGGTCCGACCATAATGTTTAAATTTTTTTCGTGTCGAAACTCTTTAAATTTATCAAAAGTTTCCAACTTGTGTTTAATAAGATACACATAACCATAACGCGATGCAATATCCGTTAAGGTTACGAAGTATTCATATCCATCTTTAGCCTGGCTAGATATGGGCCCACAGACGTCACTATGATCGAGGGCTAACAGCTGAGTGGCACGTACACCCTTACCATTAAAAGGCATTTTAGGCATTTTGCCTAATAAACAAGATTCGCAGACGTCATTTAAATTGGAATGAAATCTGTCCAAGTATCCATTCTTCCAAAGAATGGATATACAAGTCTTGTTAATGTATCCCAGACGACAATGCCACATATAAGTTTCATCTGTGTTACTTAGTTTGAGACTTTTTGTTTGTCATGTTATATGTTTGAGATTCATTTATATTCAAAATATAAAGACTATTATTAACATCTGCTGTACATATCAAAATGTTATCTTTATATACAAAACACCTAGTATTCTAGAATACAAAGGTACACCCGCAACAGGTTAAGCAAAATGCAGACATGATGTTCCTTAGTCAAACTAGGTACAAAATAACAGTCACCTAATGTTATTACATGCCCCAAGGGCAGATACAAAACATAGGTCCCAACGGCCAAAACAGCGACTCCCGTCCCGTTTTCGACTCGTAGGTCGATCTTGTTTGAAGCCAGTAACTTGCTAATCAGCAGATCCTGCACACCAGTACATATGTGAGTACCACATCCAGAATCAAAAATCTAATTTTTAAAACTAGTAGTAGACATGTTTATAACAAACATACATGAAGCCGGAGCCTTGCCCGTCTTCACTTCCTCAAACTCCGCCTTGTACTCACGGCAGTCACGCTTCTAGTGACCCCGTTTGTCACAATGTAGGCAGACGTCTTGGGATATGTCCTTAGTCTTCCCAGAAGACTGTGATGATTTAGCCTTACACTTTTTCTTCCTTTCTTTCACACCCTAGAAGCCTTCGGCCAAGCCTTGGCCATCTGGGATGTCGAAGTAAGGTGCGCCTCGCGTTTCTTGCCCTTTTGGAAGCTCTGGCTCTGCTTCCTAGAGCATAGCCATTAACTCTCCAAGAGTTTTCTCTTGGTTCATGCAGTTACCGCCTCAGCATTCGGGCAGAGACTGTAAGATCAAATCTATGGAAGTCTCGGCCTCATAGGTAATGCCCAACTAACCTAGCTGTTCAATGTCTGCAATCATTGCGACACCTAGTGCTCGACATATGTACCCTCTGACATACGTGAGTGAAAGAGCTTCTTTTTCAATTGTTACTTCTAAGATCGAAGGTTAGATCTGTGAAGATCCTTCAATTTCAACATCATACTATAAGGATCCAATCCTTTGTTCAGACGATGAAATTTAGGAGTCATTGCGGCAAGTATGATAGATTGAGCACTAAAGTTATCATCACGATGAGTCTTCCAAAGATCATGCTCTACTATTTGCTTAACTCCGGGCTCAGGCCCGAGAGGTTTCTCTATAACATAGAGTAACTTCTCAGCCTCCAAGACTAACTTGAGGTTCATCTCCCAATCTAGAAAATTTGTGTCGTTAAAGACATTATCGCCAATGATGATGTCTGTAACGCTAATATTTCCAGCCATCTCGATTGCAATAGTCCAACTATTCAATCAATGATTTCAGGTATACTCAAAATGTAATGGTTACTATAGTCCAACTATATAACCAACTACAAATAAGTAGTGTATTGTACAGTCTAATTGTTTAATGAAAGAAATATTCGATATTAGTCCAACTAATATATGTATAACAATGATAAATAAATTAAAAGAGCGCGTGTAAGAAATTATTAAACGAAATTACAAATTTAATACTAGCCTCCCACTATTTTTCGGTGCGCCTCTAACCCTCCGTGGAGGACTCGGGAAACCCAGTTTCCTAGTGGGCTAGGATCCCGTTAAATAACACACAACCTTGACTTTGGCCAATAAGCTGTATGAAACTTAACTAGGTAGATCTCTAAGATCAATTGGATCACATCCAATTCCTAGATTCGGTAGGTGGACCTCCAAGTCTGATATATATATCCAATATATATTTCCTAACATTTTCCTCTGAATCAACTAATCCTTGGCTTTGGCTCAACAAGCTTAATGATTCCAGTTAAGCGCGACCCATTGACAGTGGGAAAGCTTCGTAATCCACGTCGATGAACTAGAAGTGACCTTGACTTTGGCCAACAAGTCACAACCGCCCAAGACATGCGATATAGAACAAAGCTTTCGTGGTTCAAACACATCCGCGATGGATAATAGTCTTGACTTTAGCCAAGCCAACAAACGAATGCCAATCTTGGATCTTGAGAGAGAACCACTCAATGGAAGGAAAAATGCTTAATATTTGAGTGAGGGTTTTTTCGTGTAAATTGGCAACCAATTTATTATCTTTGATTAGGTCTTATCATACACTCTTAAACATGCATTTTAAAAGCATAATAAGGCATGATTAAAATAATATTGATATGCGGATGGATATATAACAATTTGTTCCTAGAACAAATCTCTCCATTTCCTCTCTCCCGCTAGCACTATACATACTTCTACCCAATTACATAATACATTAAAGAAACCTCATTTACATTGAGGGGAGTTGGTGAGAAGAGAAATACAAAGAGTATAAGAGGTGAAAGGTTGGACACGCAGGTCCAATTTAACAAATAAGTACTATACTTACAACAATTTCCAAAATTGCCCCCACCCAACTAATATCGATCTGATATACATTATTCATACAAATACATCTAAGTATTCACACAAAGCATGTTATTCAATCAATCTAATACAATTAATTAATCTTTGATTAGTGATCATCCAATGTTCATACAACGATTTGATTTGTGCGAGTCCAACTCGTTTAAGAATAAATACTCAAAGTAAGTATTCTTGAATTATATAGACCTATAATTTTAAATCCAATTTAAACTGTATCCAATACTAATTCGTATTTAATTCCAAATTAAATAATTACACTTATAATAGTGCCTTTAAGACTTGGATTCCAAATCCAATCTAAATGGGTCTCAAAGGCCCAATTAACATCCAATATTATTTAATTAAAGTCCAATGGGCTTTCAATTAATTCTTTATGCATGGGCTTTGGCCATTATGGATCAAACCCAAGATGTCAAGGCCCAAATAGGAACCACCTTATGCTAAAAATCAATTTACGCCCATTAAGCCCAATTAAATTATTAAAGGCCCAAAAAGTCATATTTGGAATTTATGGAAATGGTTTTATGCCCAATTGGATCCAACCCAATTGTCCAAAACCATACTTGGCCCAACCAAGCCCATTAAGCCCAATTACAAAAAATTAAATTAATGCTTTATTCCAAATTACATATTCATCCAATTCAAGTGTAATTAACATAATTAATCAACTAATCTAATGTTTCCAAAACACTAATTAATCCAATTAATCATGCTCAATATTTCCAATTCATGTCCAACACAAATTGAAGCAAAATCAATTCAACAACATGTTTCGTACTCACGGCAAAGGCAAGAAAATAACATTCAAATTTTATTTCAATCCAATTAAATCAACAATTAATATTCATTTCATGCCAATTAACATATCCAATTGTCAATTTTCAAAAAAATTACCATGAGCGTTTCTAGGGTAAGTTCCGGCCATGCATAAGGAATTGGGGATTTTTGATCCAATCAAATTTTCTCAAATTCAATGATGCATAAATCTAATTCATCATCATACTAACACAACCACACAATCAATTTAGGTAAATCAAGCTCCAAGCAAAAAATCCCAAATAAAAGTCCATAAACCGTATAATTTGAAATCAAGTTTAGGTGGCCCATGAAACCATTGTTAGTGTCTCTAAGACATGCCAAGGATTCTAAACATGATTCTCGTGTGAATATAATCAAAAATAAGTTGCAGAATACTTACATTGATTTGGATGAGAATTTCAAAACTTTCTTTGTTGTAGATGCTCCAAGCCTTTGTGTTGAGTTCCAAACTCTTGGGGTGAGTTTCCCTATCACCTTCAAAGACTCCCAAAGTGCTAGATTTGATCAAAATGTGAAAGAAAAATTTTGCCCTCCAATAGTTGCAAGTTTCGCCCAAGGGAGAAGAAAAGAGAGAGATGTGTTTTTCACTTTCCAAAAGTCAATAATGTTATGATACAAAGCTTGTCCAAGAAGCTTTAGATGTGTGTAAAATTGCATTCAATGTAACCAACAACTTCCATCACACATGTGACATGTTGATGTAAGTTAGTGGGTCCCACCACTTTGAATTCAAAATTCAAGTTGGCTTACACTACACACTTTGGGCTCAGTTCGTTTAATCCGACTAAACAAATTTTCCGTCGCTATGTAATTAAATCTAATTTAATTAAATAGTAATACCTAGTAAAATTATTACGGATCTCGCTAGCGAATTAATTCCAAATTAATTTGTTCGCTTGAATTAAAATCCAATTTTAATTCTGTATTTTATGACCGTCAATGAGGTTACCTGGCGGTCTGTAACTCTGAGCATTGGCCTGTTTTCCAATTTGATTTTCCAGCGCCTTTATAGAACTAGATTGACTTTGAAACATAGCATCGTATGTTGCTTGTTGCTTTTTAAACATCTCTACAATCCATTCTTTTATATCTGGTTCTTTCTCATACTCATGGCCTTTGTTTTGTTGTTGGAATTCGGGTGGTGGATTGTTCTTTTGTCCTGAATTGTTGCTCCATGCGAAATTGGGATGGTTCCTCCACCTTGGGTTGTAGGTGTTGGAATATGGATTGTTCCCGTTTGTTGAAATTGTTGACATAATTCACCATTTCTTCATGTTGGTTTGCTTCTGATTCTGGTGCTCCTCCATATGGTGAACTTGTGGATCCAGCATTAACCTTCATGTTAAGAGTTTCCAGATTTTTACAAATCAGATCCAGCTTGGCATTCA
Source organism: Zanthoxylum bungeanum (assembly GCA_019454045.1). Taxonomy (NCBI): domain Eukaryota; kingdom Viridiplantae; phylum Streptophyta; class Magnoliopsida; order Sapindales; family Rutaceae; genus Zanthoxylum; species Zanthoxylum bungeanum. Next base: position 13,103 of record SKCR01033730.1, read on the forward strand.
CTGCTGTGTTGGCTCCAACTTCATAAATTCTTGCGATTCGTTGGATCATGCTCCTTTCTGTTGGCCACAAAGAATTATTGTTGGCCATCTCTTCAATTAAGTCTCAAGCCTGATCTTCTTATTTTCCATTAAAGCTCCTCTAGCCGCATCATCAATTGTGGTTCTTATTATTCCAGAAAGTCCATTATAGAAGGTTTCGACTTGTAGCCACTTTGCAATTTCATTGTGAGGACATTTTCTGAGTAAATCCTTGTACCTTTCCCAAGCTTCACAGATGGATTCTGAGTCATGTTGCACAAAGGATGTGATGTCATTCCTTCGCTTTGCAGTTCTGGCTGGTGGAAAATACTTTGCAAGGAATTTGGTAGCTAGAGTGTTCCAAGTTGTGATGGAACCTGCTGGTAGTGAATGTAGCCAAGCCTTAGCTCTTTCTTTCAAGGAATATGGGAAAGCTCGCAGTCTCATTGCTTCTTCAGCTGCTCGGTTGTAATTGAAAGTGTCGCAAACTTTCAGGAAGTTGCTGATATGGGCATTAGGATCTTCAGTTGCATTCCCTCCAAACTGAACTGACTGTTGTATCATCTGGATGCATGTTTTGATGTCACACACATTTACTGGTAAGGGAGGAAGTACAATACATGAAATGAAGCCGTCAACCACCGGAATAGTTCTGTCTCGAATGGGAATTGGTGGTGCAACATCCAAAGGTTCAGGTTCCATGTTGATTAGTACTTCTTGGCCTTCTCTGTTAGTGTCTCTAAGATATGCCAAGGATTCTAAACATGATTATAGTGTGATATAATCAAAAATAAGTTGCGGAAAACTTACATTGATTTGGATGAGAAGTTCAAAACTTTCTTTGTTGTAGATGCTCCAAGCCTTTGTGTTGAGTTCCAAACTCTTGGGTGAGTTTCCCTATCACCTTCAAAGACTCCCAAAGTGCTAGCTTTGATAAAAATTTGAAAGAAAATTTTTCCCTCCAAGAGTTGCAAGTTTCGGCCAAGGGAGAAGAAAAGAGAGAGATGTGTTTTTCACTTTCCAAAAGTCAATAATGTTATGATACAAAGCTTGTCCAAGAAGCCTTAGCTGTGTGTAAAATTGCATTCAATGCAACTAACAACTTCCATCACACATGTGACATGTTGATGTAAGTTAGTGGGTCCCACCACTTTGAATTCAAAATTCAAGTTGGCTTACACTACACACTTTGGGCCCAGTTCGTTTAATCCGACTAAACGAATTTTTGGTCGCTACGTAATTAAATCTAATTTAATTAAATAATAATACCTAGTAAAATTATTACGGAAGTCGCTCGCGAATTAATTCCAAATTAATTCGTTCGCTTGAATTAAAATATGATTTTAATTCCGTATTGAAATCCAATTTCAATTAATATATCTGATATATTATTTTAGCCTAATTAAATAAATTAAATAGAAAAAATCCAATTTAACTATTAAATTTATTTTTCCGATTAATTCCAAATTAATCGCGTTCTCTCTTCTCGACGAATTAATCCCAGATTAAATCTTGCCGCAATTAATCCCAGATTAATTTTCTCTCTCATAATTAATCCCAGATTAATTCTGTTCGAGTCATATGTCATAGGTGAATCTTTGGAAAGCGTCCCAAGAGATCTCTGGATATGTTGGCAGTAAATATGGTTGTCGGACTATCCTACACGTGCGTACCCGGTACCACGTTCTTACCGATTTACAAGACATGGTTGGCTTCTAGCAAAACACCATGCCTACCCAATTCTCCAGAAATATATTCAATATGGAATATATATAATCTGTATCAGGCTAGGCCTGGGGTTGGATTGTGTATGCCCCGTACGAAGCATATATCGGATCACTAGCAACTAGTCTCTGTAATCGGATAATAATGACCTAGTCATACTATCCCGATAGCTATAACATTTAAGAGTACTAGTTCTGTATCCCTATGTGATCATCATCTCCATATGAATGAAGTGATACTTCCATCTTGACATCACACCCAATACACTACGATTTTCAGTATACCGAGAAGAGGAGTACACAGAACCTGTTAAAGCTCCAAACGACCAAAACCAAAGTATACTGATTGTCGCAAGTATTAGCGATGCAAGTCTCAGGTTAAGACCACATACACGTACCCTGATTCAGATTCCCATAGACACATAGTCATAATACTAATGGGACTCCGAGGGGTCTATCCAGAGCGAAGCTGTTCCCGGTCCAACGGCTAACAGAACCTCATATCACACTTGCATAAGTATCCAATACTTAAATATATGAGAACTATGCCGTTAAGCTTCCATAACACGTACAAGTGTAATATTAGCCTATTCCGCATTATCGATGTTCAGTCTCGATAATACTACGACTAGGGATATTTAATGATTAAACCTTTCGTGGATTAATAATGTCTCATATCTTATTAATCAGGTACTAATCATATGGACTTTTATCATTTATATATCCAATTAATCCCATTAAAAATGATAAAAGAGCAATTTCCTTTGTCACATAGTTAATTTGTACAAAGAACACCATGTCTTTTACAAATAGTGATGCTATGAGTCATAATTGTCCAACAATCTCCCACTTGGCCTATAACCAATCACTCAAGTGTCAAGCACCTGAACTATGTACGGGTCACTCATACTTATGCTGAGATATCGCTTTCGTCAGTGGATATCCAAGGTTACCAACTGAAATGATCTTGTCATATTGACATCGCCTCGATGTGTGATCTCACGAGTCAGATGAAACCGTCGAAGTACATATTTGGATCATTAATGAGACCGTAATTCCTTAGCCTGTGCTATACCTAGCTCAGCTGCTAACAAAACTACTCTTAATCCAATTAGGAATTTTATAGATCCAAAATGCTTTTTTTGCTGCCTCAGCCGCAACAATTTATTCCTCTTTTGTTATTGAATCGGCAACAATATCTTGATTGGAAGATTTCCAGCTCACTGTTCCGTTGTTCAAACAAAAAATTTACCCTTATTGTGACTCACAGTAGTCTTTATCGGTTTGGAAACTTGCATCGGTGAACCCAGTCACCTCAAGTTCTCCATCTCCATAAACTAAGAAAGAATCCTTAGTTCATCAAAGATACTAAAGGATGTTCTTAACATCAATCCAGTAACCATCACCTGGATCGGTCTGATAGTGATTACGAATGCTCAAAGCATATGAGAAACAGGTCGTGTACATGTCATAGCATACATGATCGATCTGACTGCTTAAGCGAATGGGAATCGATTCATTGCATCTCTCTTATCTTGAGTTTTAGGACACATATTTAATATCCGTCAGGCTGTTGTATGTAAACACCCTCCAAAAGGTTTTTGTTAAGGAAAGCAGTTTTGACGTCCATCTGCCATATTTCATAATCAAAATATACAGCAATAGCAAGCATTATCTGAATGGATTCAATCATGGCAACAGGTAAAAGGTTTCTTCGTAATCGACACCATATTGATGACGATACCTTTTTGCCACAATCCTAGCTTTGTACGTTTGTTTGTTGCCATCCATGTCTGTCTTCAGCATGAAGACTAATTTGCTACCAATAGGCACACACTCAACCGACCAGACCACACACTCTTCTCAAACACGCACACTGACCGACACACCTTCAACACACAAACACACGTCCACTATTGACAACACACACACACACAGCCCACTAACTAAACACACACACTGCCCTGCAGCCGAGAACAAACCAAAACAATAGTGATCGACAACCCATTGACAACAAAAATAAATGACAAAACACAAGCCCTTCACCAAACAAACTGACCCCAAACCGAGCCAACAAACTGCCCCAAAAACTCTTCAATGTGAGCTAAACGACCGAATAGAAACCAGCATGAAAACTGAATCAGAAAATAGCAGAAAAAATCCCAAAAAAGGTCCATAAAATAGTCCAAAAAGCAGCCCAAAAAACAGTCCCAAAAATAATCCAAAAATAGCCTAAAAATAGTCGAAAAAACCACAGAAAATAACCCAAAACAGCTGCCAAAAACAGCAGCCCAATCACCAAAAAATAACAGCCTAAAATAGTGAAACAGTGAGGGAAAACAGTGAAGCAGTGAGCAGAAATAGCGAACCAGCCCCAACATTTCCGGCAACGGCATAACACACTTCCGAGAAGCGACTTAAAAGGTAAGTCCTGAGGGCACCCTTTACTATATTTTATTTTATTGTTATGGACGCGGCATGCCCGGTTGGACGTGAAATACGTCCAACCGGGTATGCGAAGTCCTACATTAAAGACGGCCAAACTTTTTATTCATTTGATATTTATCCCGTATTTATTTTATTGTTTATCTTTGTTTTAATACTCCACCATTACTTTTATTTACATTTCGTTATATTATTTCGCATGTGCTTTCATGTTTTTCTATATTGTGTTAATGATTTAGTGTTATCCCTTGCGGTATCTGAATGGACGGTAGTGCGATCTGCACTTGGGATACAACTCCACGTACCACTCGGGAAATAATCGCATAAGCCCGATTAACCTCTATTCATTTGATATTTATTCATTGACGTTTTTCCGCCTTTGATTATTTATTATTTTTATTTCCGCATCTTGTACTCCTTAATGTAATATGTTTCCATTGTTTCTATTAATGTTTATGGGTATGCCAATTCGTTTGTTTATTTGAATTATCTTGCATGTGCTGCATAAGACTTGGTTATATAATTATGTAAACCCGTTCATTATAACTGGCATAAGTAAGGGACCATTCTGAACCCAACGGTTTGAGGTCTTCCCTTGCGAGGGGTGAGTGCGGCCTTAAATCATTTCCCAGTTCACACTGGGTGGCGACTCCTTTATTCTCTGGTTTAGTCCCCCCCGCGGGCTACTCCGTACTCCCAACGGGCTCCAGACAGCGCCACCCATAACTCTGTTGACATAGTCTGGCGACTCCACTGGGGATAGAGAATCGGCCCCGAAATAATGCCTTTTAATGTATGTGGTTTTTGCTTTAGTTTCCATAGTCTCGTATATTTTGCATACCATTTTTATCCAGATGGCGTTATATATCGTGAAGTCGCTTTTGCTTGAAGTGGCGGATCGTTATATGGCATCATCACTCGTTGGCGCGTACCTTAGGGTATAAAAAAGTTATGTTCACTTGGTCGCTCGAACCCTTGAGTGGGGAGACCTAGTTGTGGGCAACCCTTCGCCGGCAGGAGCCTTTATCCATACCCTTGTGAGCCCACATATGAACCATAGTTGTATGTCCTATAGGAACTACCTCTTTATGCTTGTGTTTGGGACCATTATCATTTGGATCCATTCGGACCTCTTGTCATGATATACGAACTTGTTAGGCCATTTAAACTGGGTTGAGTTTATGTCTTATGACGATTGGGCCAAAAGTATTAAAAATACCGATGGGCCACTTTGTGTTTGGGCCCCCTATCATTTGAAGTTGTTTAGGCACCTTATTGCAAAACTGTAAACCTGTTAGGCCTTTTTCAACTTCGACAAGTTTGCACCTCGCGATAATATGATTGAATGCTTTGAAATGATAATGGGCCAACTTGTATGAAAACCTTGATGGGCTTAGAAAATCCAAACATGATCCAAATATGCTAGAAGCATGAGTCCGATATCTGCACTGGCTTTTATCCAGAAAGGATACGCCTTTTTACGGCATTGTAGGCACTGTATTTTTACGTAAAGCCCGATGACGAGCCTCGTATGGAGGCACTACCCGATAAGTTACGGAAGTCGCGGGAAACGTACATCGGAAGGGAAAATTCAAAAATCAATACCTTGTTCGTTTGCTTAGCCTCATGTTCGCTCGATGGACCTCTGTTTTAAAATTCATCCTCAGCCCGCCAAAGAGCCATCCACATGCCCAAGCCTCCAAGTCCAATCAAAAATAATCAACACATTAAACACATGTTAAAATCCAAACAAATCACCTTCCTAATTTAAATAAATCACATGCCTAAATTAAATAAATCAAATCAAATCTCATTCCTATATTAAATAAATCAAATCAAATCTCATAAATCTCTTTCCTAAATTAAATAAATCACCTTCTTAAACTAAAGAAATCATTTCCTTATAACAAACTAATTAAATCTTCCCCGTGATCACATAATCTCCATTTACTACCCATATAAGGACAACCCTAACCCACTCTTATAAAAATACACACAAACTAAAACCCTAGAGGCCCGATCTCGCCTCTCTCTTGGCTCTCATTCATGCCTCACCTCTCTCTATCCACTCTCTGTCCACTCTAAAAAATAGTCCACATATCACTCCCCTTCAAACCATGACAAACAAAAATAATAACCCTAAACTAATAACCACAAAGCTCTCGCCTCTCCCGTTTGACTCTTCACAGCATCAAACACTTAAGCCAACAAACCCTTCAGACAAGCTAATAAAAAACCCTAGCAAATAAACCTTTCTCCACTAACCGAACTCATTCACCACTAAACCTCTACACACACGCCTTCACCTTTGCTTGACACACGCACACACAGCGCTGCACGCACAGATCAGCCACTCACTCCCTCACACATCACACAGCCATGCACGCACTCAGACTCCACTCACGACCAGCTCTCCACACTTTGCATGCCATTTACAAACAATCCCCCAACACCAACTCACAAACAAACATGAAACCCTAAATTAAACATACAACAAACCCTCACAGAACCCTTCACTTGAAGATCGACAGCCCCTCATCACGTTAAACCTCAGCACATTCACGCCTAAGACACAAAGAGAATAACATCCCCATTGCCGTGAATCACATCCCTGGAACCCCTCAAACTACCACTGAAAACAGTCCCCAAACTGCACCCTAAAGTCATCCAAAATAGGCCCAAATTACCGCAAACTTAACCAAAAACAACGACCAGAAACAGCAATAAAAACAGAGAAAATTGCAGCTCAAAAATAGTGAAGTAACGAAGGAAAATATCGAACTAGTGAATCGGAGGAGTTGCGGAGCAATAACCCTTCCGATGGCCGCGTAGCGCACTTTCAAGACACGACTTAAAAAGTAAGACCTGATGGCACCTTTTTATTTACTCTCGTTCATCTTTTTCAATTATTTATTAGTATTTCTTCGCATGCACATTGTTGGTTCATGTATGTTATTGTTGTTGGATGAATGATTTTGTGCTATCTCTCGTGGTATATCCGATGGAAACCCATACGTAAATTCCATAGCTGAATCCGAATGGACAGTAATGCGGTTTGAACTTAGGATACAACTCCACGTGCTACTTGAGAAACACACATATTTTGTTTGATCTAATCTTGTGTTTATCCATGGTTCATTAGAAATAACACGTTTTCTCCATGCATGATTTAGTTATTTCTTTCGCGTTAGGAACTTAATTGTATCTCTTCAATGTTTATGTTTAGACAATTATTATTTATTTATATTTTCGTATTTATCAACTTAAAATGTTCATGAGATTGTGTGCTTGCTTTCATTTTATTTACTTCTATGCATGTAAACATAGATGTAGGTTTTACTCCTATGTATGCAAACTTAGATATAGGTTGTATGCAAACTTAGATATAGGTTGTATGCAAACTTAGATATAGGTTATTCTTGCATGTGTATGTTGCATAGACTTGGTTATATTATTGTGCGAATCCGTTCATTACAAGTGGCATAAGTAAGGGACCATTCTGAACCCAATGGTTTGAGGTCTTCCCTTGCGAGGGGTGAGTGCGGCCTTAAATCATTTCCCATTTCACGCTGGTTGGCAACTCCTTTATTCTCCAGTTTAGTCCCATGCGGGCTACTCCGTACTCCCGACCGAGCCGTGAGCCTGGAACAGCGTCGCCAATTTTTGTGTCCTATAGTCTGCGACTCCATTGGGGATAGAGAATCGGCCCTGAAATAATGTCTTGTAATGTTTGTGATTTTTGCTTTGGTTAACCATGTCTACAAGCGGGTTGGAACCAAGGGGTTTAACTAAAGGCATTGCTAGAGCTAGGTAATGATTTGGTGTCTTGCTTCACTCACTACCTTTTTATGGCCAAAAGGAAAAGCTGTGAAAACATCTAGATGATCATTTACTCAACATTTACCTTAATGGACTAATTTGGAGGATCTATTGTTTATTCCTGTCACCAAGGTGATAAGAGCCTAAGAGGCAAAGGTATTTAAGAGAGTTCGCTCCACCCTCCATCTGGGTAATCTTCAATAGAGAAATCCATTTGACAGTCCTTCAGGTATTGAGAAGTCATTTTCACTCGAAGCGGCGGATCGTTATATGGTATCATCACTCGTTGGCACGTACCTTAGGGTATGAAAAAAGGTGCGCTCACTTGGTCGCTCGAACCCTTGAGTGGGGGGAGACCTAGTTGTGGGCAACCCTTCGCCGGCGAGAGCCTTTGTCTATACTCCTATAAACCCGCATGTGAACCATAGTTGTATGACCTGTAGAAGCCACCCTTTTATGCTTGTGTTTGGGACCATCATCATTTGGATTCATTTGGACTTCTTGTCATGAGATGTGAACTTGTTGGGCCATTTAAACTGGGATGAGTTTGTGCCTTATGACGATTGGGTCGAAAGCTTCTAAAATACCGATGGGCCGCTTTGTGTTTGGGCCCCCTATCATTTGAGGTTGTTTAGCCACGTTATCGCAAAAGTGTAAACATGTTGGGCCTTTTTCAACTGGGATAAGATCACACCTCACAATAATATGATTGAATGCTTTGAAATGATAATGTGCCAACTTCTAAGTTCATCCTAATGACCACGGTTGCCGAAAGCCCAATTTTTCGTTTCTAGACAATGGTCTGATCCCATAATCGGCTTAGTCAATGTTGTAAATGGGCGGTCTTTGTCTTTTATCGATGGAAAATGACTGAGGTAGCCAAGGTTCACCCCTGTAGCATAGGAGAGAACGATTTTGTGTACCCCATATTGGTGCATGGAATAAGACATACCTAGGACAAAAATATATTTACCATGAGTGTGGGAGAAATAAGGTCGGAAGGATATATGTTGTTTTGATAATCACTTACATCTCTTCCATCTCATGCATACACGCATCATGTTAACCTCGTGTCTTAAAAGTCATCATAGATATCCGTTGGGTTAGGAAAAAAAAGACTTGTCAAAGAAGAGTTTAGCAAACATGGATGTCGGGGAAAAGGAAACCGAGGAACATAAAACTTTACGGCAATGATAGAAAGACCATTGAGGGGGCTTTCAGCAAGAAAAAAAAAAACAGAGAAAAAAAAAAGAAAAGGAAAATGAAAAGAAAAAAAAAAAAAAAAACATTGTTTGTTTTTAGTCCTTAATAGTTAGACATGAGTCTGATGATGAAATTGATTGCTTTAGGGTGAAATCTTAGAAACGATAAACTCTTGATGTGCTTTTATTTGATACTTTGAGTAATTGATCTATGTTAGACTCGTAAGCACTTGATTATGGTTCTTAGCAGTGAAAACCTGAGTAGTTAGCAAAGTGACTAGTTGAAGAAATGGTAGGTCGGTGAATGACCGTTCGCCTAAATGTCTATCCTGATTTGCTTGTGTTATGATGTGTGGTATGGTTGAAAATAAAAGACAAGTCTCTAGAGAAAAGAATTAAACCACCTATAACCGATAAGCGTGAAGCTACCCATGGCCGAGTATTAGGACAAACATGAGGAGAAATACTACCTTAAAGGGTAGGTGTGTTGGAAAAAAAATGGAAAAAAAAAAAAAAAAGTTCAAAACGAAAAGAAAAAAAAAAGACAAAAGAGAAAGAAAACCATACCACATTGACCACAGAAAAGCAACTGCAGGTATAATTGAGACATCTAGGTTGGTTTGACCCATCGATCCTAAAATTTTGACGAAATCATTGAGTTGGCTTACCTGGGGATGAATCTGCAAATGAACCTTTGCACACACACACTTTGAGTCTGACTTAGATCATTTATTCAAAGACTTGGATTTGAGTTGCATTGAATGTTTTGAAGGTTCTCTGGTTTTGACACTGGGCATTCTTTGAGGACGATAATATGTATAACTATTATGACTATTTCGTAAAAGGGAATATAGTATGTTGAGTGCAAGTAACGAAGAGCAGAAGGCTAAACTAAGTCTGGGGGCGACCAGTCTACCACACCGCGAATAAGGGATATATCGAGAACTTGAGCAATGAGACTAAAGAGAACTGAACAATCACCAGAAGATAGTCGGCAGAAAGCAGACCTAGGGGGCGATCAGAGGCTTTTGTAGGCAAATGGCACCGAGGAGCACAAGGAAGGCCTAACCCATCGGAATAGGAAACACATTCATGCATACATGCATACACGTCACATGCACGTAATTTTCTCTTTGTTTTTGTTCGCAGGTTTGGAAGAAAAGAAAAAAGCGGCAGAGACAGGCAATTCGGGAATGAATCCTGGGGTCGAGGCCTACATTATCAGCAGTTTGGGAATGGATCCCAAGGCCGAGGCCCGCATTATCAGCAGTCTTCGAGAATGAATCCCAGGGTCGAGGCCCATATTATCAGCAGTTCGGGAATGAATCCCAGGGTCGAGGCCCACATCATCAGCAGTTTCAGGAATGAATCCCAGGGTTGAGGCCCACATCAACAGCAGTTTCGAGAATGAATCCCAAGGTCAATGCCTACATTATCAGCAGTTCGGGAATGAATCCCAGGGTCGAGGCCCACATTATCAGCAGTTCGGAAATGAATCCCAGGGTCGAGGCCCACACTATCAGCAGTTCGAGAATGAATCTCAGGGTCGAGGCCCACATTATCAGCAGTTTCGGGAATGAATCCGAGGGTCGAGGGCCACATTATCAACAGTTCGGGAATGGATCCCAGGGTCGAGGCCCACACTATCAGTGGTTCGGGAATGGACCACCTCACAGTAACCCTTCAAGAATGGAGCACGGTTCGGGAATGAACCATCACATCAGCGACGCCTCGGGAATGAGGTTTAACATGCCGGGAATGGCGCTCTGGAAATGGAGCACGGTTCGGAAATGGACCACAATATCAAATGATTCGGAAATGGACCATCACATCAGTGACGCCTCGGAAATGAGGTTTAGCATGCCGGGAATGGCTCTCCGGAAATGGAGCACGGTTCGGAAATGGACCACCATCACATCAGCGACGCCTCGGAAATGAGGTTTAACATACCGGGAATGGCGCTCCGGAAATGGAGCACGGTTCGGAAATGGACCACAATCTCAAACGGTTCGGAAATGGACCACCATCACATCAGCGATGCCTTGAAAATGAGGTTTAGCATGCTGGGAATGGCGCTCCGAAAATGGAGCACGGTTCGAAAATGGACCATCACATCAGTAACGGTTCGAAAATGGACCACCTCACAGTAACGGTTCGGGAATGGACCACCTCACAGTAACGGTTCGGGAATGGACCACCTCACAGTAACGGTTCGGGAATGGACCACCTCACAGTAACGGTTTGGGAATGGACCACATCACAGTAATGGTTCGAGAATGGACCACCTCACAGTAACGGTTCGGGAATGGACCACCTCACAGTAACGGTTTGGGAATAGACCACCTCACAGTAACTGTTTAGGAATGGACCACCTCGCAGTAACGGTTGAGGAATGGACCACCTCTTATCAGCTCAGTTCGGTAGTGATTCCTAGAGGTCGCAACATCTTGCAGGGATGAACCTTGGGGTCGAAGCACCTCACCACCTCTTATCAGCTCAGTTCGGTAGTGATTCCTAGAGATCGAGCATCTTGCAGGGATGAACCTTGGGGTCGAAGCACCTCACCACCTCATATCAACTCAGTTCGAAGCAACAGGTAAGTGAAGCAGCAGCTGGCGAGCCAGGTAAGTAAAAAATGCATACATAACTTTGATAGGATTGTCACTCTCACACACTGCACAAGTCCCATCAATGTGAGGGCTACTGTAGGCACTGTATTTTTGCATAAAGCCCGATGACGAGCTTTGTATGGAGGCACTACCCGATAAGTTACGGAAGTCGCGGGAAACGGACGTCGGAAGGGAAAATTCAAAAATCAATACCTTGTTTGTTTGCTTAGCCTCGGGTTCGCTTGATGGACCTCTATTTTAAAATTTATCCTTAGCCCACGAAATAGCCATCCCACACGCCCAAGCCTCCAAGCCCAATCCAAAATAATCAACACATTAAACACATGTTAAAATCCAAACAAATCACCTACCAAATTTAAATAAATCACATTCCTAAATTAAATAAATCAAATCAAATCTCATAAATCACTTTCCTAAATTAAATAAATCACCTTCCTAAACTACATAAATCCTTTCCTTATAACAAACTAATTAAATCTTCCCAATGATCACACAATCTCCATTTCCTACTATACAAGGACAACCCTAACCCACTCTTATAAGAAGACACACAAACTAAAACCCTGGAGGCCCGATCTCGCCTCTCTCTTGGGTCTCTCTTGGCTCTGATTCATGCCTCACCTCTCTCTATCCACTCTTGGTCCACTCTAAAATATAGTCGACATATCACCCCCTTCAAACCGTGACAAACAAAAGTAATAACCCTAAACTAATAACCACAAAGCTCTCGCCTCTCCCGTTTGACTCTTCACAGCATCAAACACTTAAGCCAACAAACCCTTCAAACAAGCTAATAAAAAACCCTAGCAAATAAACATTTCTCCACTGACAGAATTCATTAACCACTAACCCTTTACACATACGCCTTCACCTTTGATTGACACACGCAGACACAGCCCTGCACAGATCAGCCACTCACTCCCTTGTTGGTTTCTATAATATGTCCCAAGGAAAGATTAAGCATTTGAAATACAATGAATGAATATATATTTAACTTTGAAGTATGGCGGAATCATACTTACAATGCTTTGTTGATGAAGAAAATCAAACCAAAATGGAAGCTCCAAGTGTTGATTGATTCGGCCAAGAGGAGAAGAAGGTGGAAAGCTCCAAGCTTTGTGAATTCCTTGCTCTATGATAGTTTCCCTATCACCTCTTTTGATCCCTTGAAGGTGCTAGCCTTGCATGTGAGAAGATGTTCCAAACAACCACACTATCTTCAAGCTTTTTGGCAACCAAAATGAAGAAGATGAAGACCAAAAAACTGCATGCAGTTTTCGGCAATGTGAGAGAGAGAAGAGAGATTTTTCTTGTTGATTTTTGATACCAAAAATCAATTTATATTTATGCCATAATATTTATTAAATAATAATAAATCTATGACACAAACCATGCAAAGGCTTAGAGTGTCAAACACTCAAATTCCATGCATAACAATTGAGTGTATTATACACTATCACCATGCAATGCATTATCAATAAAATAATACATATAATGACATGTGTCATGTGGGCCCCACACGTTTCCAATGAAAGCGGGCCCACGTGCACTCACGCGTTCGGGTTCGATATTTCCGAAATACCGAACTTGCGTCGCGACGTTAATTAAATCGAATTTAAATAAATAATCGCGCCTAGCGAAATTATTATTTACGTCGCTAACGAATTAATTCTAAATTAACTCGTATGCCCGAATTAAATCTAATTTTAATTTCGCGTCGAAATCGAATTTCAATTATTATATCGAATATAATAATTTTACTGATTAATTCAAATTAATCGTTCTCTCTCTCTCTAAATAAGGCACTTTATCCGAGATAAAGTTTCTCCGCAATTAATCCAAGATTAATTAAGTTCGAATCAAATATCATAGGTGAATCTTCAGGAAGCGACCCAAGAGATCTCCGGATATGTTGGCAGTAAATACGGTCGTCGGATAATCCGAACACGCACGTACCTCGTACTACGTTCTTACCGATTCACAAGACAAGGTTGGCTTCTAGCAAAGCGCCATGCCTACCCAATTCTCCAGAAATATTCTTATAGGAATATAAGATCTATATCAAGCGTAGTATACCGTAGTATTGCGTACATCGATCCAGTATCGGATGATCACATGCTAGGCCTGGGGCTGGAGATGTGTCTGCCCCGTACGAAACATATATCAGACATCAAGCAACTAGTCTCTTTAAATCGGACAATCCTGACCTAGTCATATTGTCCCGAAGGTTGCAACTTTTTATAGAGTACTAGTTCTGTGTCCTGCGTGATCATCACCTCCATATGTCTGAAGCGATACTTCCATCTTGACATCACATCCAGTACACTACGATTCTCGATAAACCCAGAAGAGGTGTACACAGAACCGGTTAAGGTCCCCAACCACAAAAACCAAAGTTTACCGATTGTCGCAAGTACTAGCGATGTAAGTCTCAGGTTAAGACCATATACACCTACCCTGATGCGGCCTCCCATAGACACCTAGACATACTACAAATGGGATTCCGCGGGGTCTATCCAGAGCGAAGCTGTTTTCCGTACCATCGGTAAAACACAACCTCCTATCGCACTTGCATAAGTATCCAATACTTAAATATATGAGAACTATGCCGTTGTGCCCTCACAACGTGCACAAGCGCAATACTAGTCTATTCCGCATTATCGATGTCCAGTCTCGATAATACTACGGCTAGGGATATTTAATGATTAAACCTTTATGGATTGATACTGTCTCATATCATCTCAATCCAGTACTAATCATATGGACTTTCGCCATTTATATATCAAAGTAAATAATATTTACAAAATGGCAAAAGGCAATTTCATTATTACATAGTTAATTTTGTACAATAATACAATATCATTTACAAACAGTGACGCTATGGGACACAATGTCTAACATCCCTCACATGTGACACAGCCCTTCACGCACTCAGACTCCACTCTCGACCAGCTCTCCACACTTGGCACGCCATTTACAAACCATCCCCCCACACCGACTCACAAACAAACATGAAACCCTAAATTAAACACATAAAAAACCCTCACAGAACCCTTCACTTGAAGACCGACAGCCCCTCATCACGTTAAACCTCAGCACATTCACGCCTAAGACACAAAGAGAATAGCCTCCCCATTGCCGTGAATTGCATCCCTGAAACCCCTCAAATTACCACCGAAAACAGTCCCCAAATTGCACCCAAAAGTCACCCAAAACATCCCCAAATAACCGCAAACAGTAACAAAAAACAACGACCAGAAACAACAACAAAAATAGAGAAAACAACAGCCCAAAATAGTGAAGCAACGAAGGAAAATATCGAACTAGTGAACCGGAAGAGTTGCAGAGGATTAACACTTCCGACGGCCGCGTAACGCACTTTCAAGAGGTGACCTTAAAAGGTAAGACCCGAGGTCACCCTTTTATTTACTCTCGTTTATCTTTTTCAATTATTTATTAGTATTTCTTCGCATGCACATTGTTGGTTCATGTATGTTATTGTTGTTGGATGAATGATTTTGTGCTATCTCTCGTGGTATATCAGATGGAAACCTATACATAAATTCTGTAGCCGAATCTGAATGGACGGTAGTGCGGTCTGAACTTGGGATAAAACTCCACGTACTACTTGAGAAACGCACATATTTCGTTTTATCTAATCTTGTTTTTATCCATGGTTCATTAGAAATAGCACGTTATCTCCCTGTATGATTTAGTTATTTCTTTCGCGTTAGGAACTTAATTGTATCTCTTCAATGTTTATGTTTAGACAATTATTATTTATTTATATTTCCATATTTATCAACTTAATATGTTCATGAGATTGTGTGCTTGCTTTCATTTTATTTACTTCTATGCATGCACACTTAGATGTAGGTTTTACTCCTATGTATGCAAACTTAGATATAGGTTGTATGCAAACTTAGATATAGGTTATTGTTGCATGTGTATGTTGCGTAGACTTGGTTATATTATTACGCGAATCCATTCATTACAAGTGGCATAAGTAAGGGACCATTCTGAACCCAACGGTTTGAGGTCTTCCCTTGCGAGGGGTGAGTGCGGCCTTAAATCATTTCCCAGTTCACGTTGGGTGGCGACTCCTTTATTCTCCGGTTTAGTCCACCGCGGGCTACTCCATACTCCCGACCGGGCCGCAGCCTAGAACATGGGGCGACTGTAGACACTGAATTTGATAGGGTTGTCACTGTCACACACTGCACAAGCCCCATCAAAGTGGGGGCGACTGTAGACACTACATTTTTGCATAAAGCCTAATGATGAGCCTCGTACGGAGGCACTACCTGATAAGTCGCGGAAGTCACGGGAGACTAATGCCAGAAGGGAAAATTCTAAAATTAATACCTCGTCAAATGTAAACTCATTTGTTTAGCCTCGGGTTCGCTTAGTCGATCTCTGTTTTAAACATTAACCTCGGCCCAAAACGCCCGCAACCCATCCAAAGCCCATACAACCCAACCACAAAGCCCACATGCCCAAATACATAAAATAAGATGAAAACCCTAGCACATCCAAAACAAACCCTAGCATACACCACTATATAAAGAAACCAAAACCCAACCCTAACCCCCCTCTCTCTCTTTCCCAACACAAGAGACGGTAAAATAAAAAAAAAACAAAAAGAAAAAGAAAAACCCTAGACTTCTTCAAGCTCCCCTCCTCTCTCTTCCATCTCTCTCGGCCATTCACAAACCACAAAGAAGCCTCCACTAGACAAAGACCATCCACGCCAATAACACAAAACAACCAAGCTTCCCTTCCACCAAGAACAACAAGAGCAACCCTTAGACACGTACACGACAAAACAAGCAACCCTTCACTCATGTAAGCAGTGTGCCAAACCAACCTTCATCTTTCTCTTCTCACGACACCTAAGGCTAGACACACACACACTTGTCTCTCTTTTGCATCACAAAACGCACACACGGTTGACGACAAAGCACACACTTCTCTTTAAGACACACAAACCCTAGAGAGAACTCACGGCACAAACACAAGCCACCACAACCCTAGAACGAACTTTTCACACCAAACAACATGGAGACCTTACAGGTGAATCACAAACCAAAGCCCTAAGCCATTTTCCCTCTCTCCACACACGGCGATCGAAGATAAAAACATAAAATAAACCAAATATCTCTCTCTCGGTGGAAGCCCTCCATCACAAACAACAACAAAGCCATATAAAACCTTACACTACCGACTAACGACAAGGTACACACTCAACCGACCAGACCACACACTCTTCTCAAACACGCACACTGACCGACACATCTCCAACACACAAACACACTTCCACTATCGATAACACACACACATATCCCATTAACTAAACTCACACACTACCCTGCAGCCGAGAACAAACCAAAACAATAGTGATCGACAAACCCACCGACAACAAACATAAACGATAAAACACAAACCCTTCACCAAACAACTAACCCCAAACCGAGCCAACAAACTACCCCTAAAAACCCTTCAACGTAAGCCAAACGATCAAACAGAAACCAACGTGAAAACCGAATCATAAAACAACAGAAACAGTCTCAAAAATAGTCCCAAAAAAGGTCTATAAAACAGTAAAAACAGCCCAAAAACATTCCAAAAAACAGTCCAGAAAAAGCCTAAAACAGTCGAAAAAAACCACAGAAAATAACCTAAAAACAGCTGCCAAAACAGCAGCCCAATCACCAAAAAATAGCAGCCCAAAATAGCCAAACAGCAACGGAAAATAGTGAATCAGCGAGCGGAAACAGCGAACCAGCCCCAACCCTTCTAGCAACGGCATAACGCACTTTCGAGAAGTGACTTAAAAGGTAAGACATGAGGGCACCCTTTACTATATTTTATTTTATCATTTCGGACGCGGAATGCCCGGGGTATTCGAAGTCCTACATTAAAGACGGCCAAACTTTTGGTCGCATCTCTTTTTGACGTTCTGTTATTTTTTTTATCCCGTATTTATTTTATTGTTTATCTTTATTTTAATATTCCGCCATTACTTTTATTTACATTTCATTATATTATTTCGCATATACTTTCATGTATGTCTACATTGTGTTAATGACTGCGTGTTATCCCTTGCGGTATATCGGATGGAAACCCATACATAAATTCTGTAGCCAAATTCAAGTGGACGATAGTACAGTCTGTACTTGGGATATAACTCCACGTACCACTCGGGAAATACTCGCATAAACCTGATTAACCTCAATTCATAAATTCCTTTTCCGCCTTTTATTATTTATTATTTTCATTTCCGCATCTCGTACTCCCTAAGATAACCAATTACAAATAGACACTTATCCGATTTGGGTTCTAGTTTGGTACCTTCCAAACATTTAATATATGCCCAGCATACCCAAATCTAGGGCTGAGCATCGGTTTCGGTTCTACCCGGAACCGATTGGAACCAGACCGATTTTCTGGGTTTGGAATCGGAATCGGTTATAATCGGTTCGGTTCCGGTTCCAAAATGAAGGAACCGATTTTAAATGGTCCGGTTCCGGTTCTAAATTGATCGGAACCGAAACCGGACCAAAGAACCGATTTCTAGAGATAATTAATATTAGTATCAAGTATCTTGAACGAAATAATATTTTACAACAAAGGTACTACAGTAAGTACTACTGAACTAGTAAACTATCCAAAATAATTCATTTACCTAATATGAAAGCTTTGATAATTGACGTTTATACTGGTTAAAATTACTTGCTAAGAGCTTCAGACAAAATAATAAATATAGAATTTAATGGACACAATTACCATGGAGTTGTGAATCATCGGTACCAGTAACTACATGATGCTTCTTTCCTGCAATATCCATTTTCATAAAACTTACAAAATCTCTGGGTTCGAATGGCAGCCTGAAAGAACCTCCATTTTCAACATCATATATCGTATGCCCATTCCTTACCGAGCTGCTCCCATCAAAGTTTGACAATATAATATAAATAGGATAATTCAGAATCGGACCGGAACCAGACCGGAACCAAATGGGAACCGATTAATAGGGTACCCTATTTAATTGGGTAGGTTCCGGTTCCACTTAATTAGGAACCAATTTTTTCCGGGTAGGTTCCGGTTCCATGAGGAACCGGAACCGAAATTGGTTTTGCTCACCCTACCCAAATCTTCAGGAATGAGAAACCCGGTTTCTTTCCTGTCCATATTTCATATGGGATCTGTCCAACAGACTTTTTCGAAACCTTATTCAAAATAAGTATAGCATTGTTCAATGCGTTCCCGTGAAGGAAATTAGTAGCTCAGTGCGACTCATCATTAACCATACCATGTCCAACAAAGTTCGGTTTCTCCGATCTGACACACCTTTCATTGAGGTGTTCCAGGAGGAGTCTATTGTGAAAGAATATCATACTCTTTCAAGTAATCAAGAAACTCATTGCTTAAGTATTCTCCATCATGGTCCGACCATAATGTTTAAATTTTTTTCGTGTCGAAACTCTTTAAATTTATCAAAAGTTTCCAACTTGTGTTTAATAAGATACACATAACCATAACGTGATGCAACATCTGTTAAGGTTACGAAGTATTCATATCTATCTTTAGCCTGGCTAGATATGGGCCCACAGACGTCACTATGATCGAGGGCTAACAGCTCAGTGGCACGTACACCCTTACCGTTAAAAGGCGTTTTAGGCATTTTGCCTAATAAACAAGATTCGCAGACGTCATTTAAATTGGAATCAAATCTTTCCAAGTTTCCATTCTTCCAAATAGTGGATATACGAGTCTTGTTAATGCGTCCCAGACGACAATGCCACATATAAGTTTCATCTGTGTTACTTAGTTTGAAACTTTTTGTTTGTCATGTTATATGTTTGAGATTCATTTATATTCAAAATATAAAGACTATTATTAACATCTGTTGTACATATCAAAATGTTATCTTTATATACAAAACTCCTAGTATTCTAGAATACAAAGGTACACCCGCAACGGGTTAAACAAAATGCAGACATGATGTTCCTTAGTCAAACTAGGTACAAAATAATAGTCACCTAATGTAATTACATGCCCCAGTGACAGATACAAAACATAGGTCCCAACGGCCAAAACAGCGACTCCCGTCCCGTTTTCGACTCGTAGGTCGATCTCGTTTGAAGCCAGTATCCTGCTAATCAGCAGATCCTGCACACTAGTACATATGTGAGTACCACATCCAAAATCAAAAATCCAATTTTTAAAACTAGTAGTGGACATGTTTATAACAAACATACCTGAAGCCGGAGCCTTGCTCGTCTTCACTTCCTCAAACTCCGCTTTGTATTCACGGCAGTCACGCTTCTAGTGACCCCGTTTGTCACAATGTAGGTAGATGTTTTGGGATATGTCCTTAGTCTTCCCAGAAGACTGTGATGATTTAGCCTTGCCTTTTTTCTTCCTTTTCTTCACACCCCAGAAGCCTTCGGCCAAGCCTTGGCCATCTGGGATGTCGAAGTAAGGTGCGCCTCGCGCTTCTTGCCCTTTTGGAAGCTCTGGCTCTGCTTCCTAGAGCATAACCATTAACTATCCAAGAGTTTTCTCTTGGTTCATGTAGTTACCGCCCCAGCAATCGGGCAGAGACTGTAAGATCAAATCTATGGAAGTCTCGGAATCGCAGGTAATGCCCAACTAACCTAGCTGTTCGATGTCAGCAATCATTGCGACACCTAGTGCTCGACATATGTACCCTCTGACATACGCGAGTGAAAGAGCTTCTTTTGCAATTCGTACTTCTAAGATCGAAGGTTAGATCTGTGATGATCCTTTAATTTCAACATCATACGATAAGGATCCAATTCTTTGTTCAGACGGTGAAATTTAGGAGTCATTGCGGCAAACATAACAGATTACGCACTAAAGTTATCATCATGATGAGTCTTCCAAAGATCATGCTCTACTATTTGCTTAACTCCGGGCTCAGGCCCGAGAGGTTTCTCTATAACATAAAGTAACTTCTCTACCTCCAAGACTATCTTGAGGTTCATCTCCCAATCTGGAAAATTGGAGTCGTTAAAGACATTATCGCCAATGATGATGTCCGTAACGCTAATCTTTTCAGCCATCTCGATTGCAATAGTCCAACTATTCAATCAATGATTTCGGGAATACTCAAAATGTAATGGTTACTATAGTCCAACTATATAACCAACTACAAATAAGTAGTGTCTTGTACAGTCTAACTGTTCAAAGAAAGCAATATTCGATATTAGTCCAACTAATATATATATAACAATGATAAATAAATTAAAAAAGCGCGTGTAAGCAAGTATTAAACGAAATTACAAATTTTATACTAGCTTCCCACTATTTTTCGGTGAGCCTCTAACCCTCCGTGGAGTACTCGGGAAACCCAGTTTTCTAGTGGGCTAGGATCCCGTTAAATAACACACAACCTTGACTTTGGCCAATAAGCTGTATGAAACTTAACTAGGTAGATCTCTAAGATCAATTAGATCCCATCCAATTCCTAGATCTGGTAGGTGACCTCCAAGTCTGATATATATATCCAATATATATTTCCTAATATTTTCCTCTGAATCAACTATGTCTTGGCTTTGGCTCAACAAGCTTAATGATTCCAGTTAAGCGCGACCCATTGACAGTGGGAAAGCTTCGTAATCCACGTCGATGAACTAGAAGTGACCTTGACTTTGGCCAACAAGTCACAACCGCCCAAGACATGCGATATAGAACAAAGCATTCGTGGTTCAAACACATCCGCGATGGACAATGGTCTTGACTTTTTGCCAACAAACCAATGCCAATCTTGGAACTTGAGAGAGAACCACTCAATTGAAGGAAAAATGCTTAATATTTGAGTGAGGGTTTTTTCGTGTAAATTGGCAACCAATTTATTATCTTTGATTAGGTCTTATCATACACCCTTAAACATGCATTTTAAAAGCATAATAAGGCATGATTAAAATAATACTGATATGCGGATGGATATATAACAATTTGTTCCTAGAACAAATCTCTCCATTTCCTCTCTCCCGCTAGCACTATACATACTTGTACCCAATTACATAATACATTAAAGAAACCTCATTTACATTGAGGGGAATTGGTGAGAAGAGAAATACAAAGAGTATAATTGGTGAAAGGTTGGACACGCAGGTCCAATTTAACAAATAAGTATTATACTTACAACAATTTCCAAAATTGCCCCCACCCAACTAATATCGATCTGATATACATTATTCATACAAATACATCCAAGTATTCACACAAAGCATGTTATTCAATCAATCTAATACAATTAATTAATCTTTGATTAGTGATCATCCAATGTTCATACAACGATTTGATTTGCGTGAGTCTAACTCATTTAAGAATAAATACTCAAAGTAAGTACTCTTGAATTATATCGAACTATAATTTTAAATCCAATTTAAATTGTATCCAATAGTATTTCGTATTTAATTCCAAATTAAATAATTACACTTATAATAGTGCCTTTAAGACTTGGATTCCAAATCCAATCTAAATAGGTCTCAAAGGCCCAATTAACATCCAATACTATTTAATTAAAGTCCAATGGGCTTTCAATTAATTCTTTAGGCATGGACTTTGGCCATTATGGATCAAACCCAAGATGTCAAGGCCCAAATAGGAATCACCATATGCCAAAAATCAATTTAGGCCCATTAAGCCCAATTAAATTATTAAAGGCCCAAAAAGTCATATTTGGACTTTATGGAAATGGTTTTAGGCCCAATTGGATCCAACCCAATTGTCCAAAACCATACTTGGCCCAACCAAGCCCATTAAGCCCAATTATAATAAATTTAATTAATGTTTTATTCCAAATTCCATATTAATCCAATTCAAGTGTAATTAACATAATTAATCAACTAATCTAATGTTTCCAAAACACTAATTAATCCAATTAATCATGCTCAACATTTCCAATTAATGTCCAACACAAATTGAATCAAAATCTATTCAACAACATGCTTCATACTCACGGAAAAGGCAAGGAAATAACATTCAAATTTGATTTCAATCCAATTAAATCAAAAAATAATATTCATTTCATGCCAATTAACATATCTAATTGTCAATTTTCAAAAACATTACCATGAGCATTTTCTAGGGTAAGTTCCGGCCATGCATAAGGAATTAGGGATTTTTGATCCAATCAAATTTTCTCAAATTCAATGATGCATAAATCCAATTCATCATCATACTAACACAACCACACAATCAATTTAGGTAAATCAAGCTCCAAGCAAAAAATCCCAAATAAAAGTCCATAAACCATAGAATTTGAAATCAAGTTTAGGTGGCTCATGATACCATTGTTAGTGTCTCTAAGACATGCCAAGGATTCTAAACATGATTCTAGTGTGAATATAATCAAAAATAAGTTGTGGAATACTTACATTGATTTAGATGAGAATTTCAAAATTTTCTTTGTTGTAGATGCTCCAAGCCTTTATGTTGAGTTCCAAACTCTTGGGTGAGTTTCCCTATCACCTTCAAAGACTCCCAAAGTGCTAGATTTGATCAAAATTTGAAAGAAAATTTTGCCCTCCAAGAGTTGCAAGTTTCGGCCAAGGGAGAAGAAAAGAGAGAGATGTGTTTTTCACTTTCCAAAAGTCAATAATGTTATGATACAAAGCTTGTCCAAGAAGCTTTAGATGTGAGTAAAATTGCATTCAATGTAACCAACAACTTCCATCACACATTTGACATGTTGATGTAAGTGAGTGGGTCCCACCACTTTGAATTCAAAATTCAAGTTGCCTTACACTACACACTTTGAGCTCGGTTCGTTTAATCCGACTAAACGAATTTTCCTTCGCTACGTAATTAAATCTAATTTAATTAAATAATAATAACTAGTAAAATTATTACGGAAGTCGCTCGCGAATTAATTCCAAATTAATTCATTCGCTTGAATTAAAATCCAATTTTAATTATGTATTGAAATCCAATTTCAATTAATATATCCGATATATTATTTTAGCCAAATTAAATAAATTAAATAGAAAAATCCAATTTAACTATTAAATTTATTTTGCCGATTAATTCCAAATTAATCGCGTTCTCACTTCTCGAAAAATTAATCCCAGATTAATTTTTACCGTAATTAATCCCAGATTAATTTTCTCTCTCATAATTAATCCCAGATTAATTATGTTCGAATCATATGTCTTCGGTGAATCTTTGGGAAGCGACCCAAGAGATCCCTGGATATATTGGCAGTAAATACGGTTGTCGGACTATCCGACACGTGCGTACCCGGAACCACGTTCTTACTGATTTACAAGATATGGTTGGCTTCTAGCAAAGCACCATGCCTACCCAATTCTCCAGAAATATATTCAACATGGAATATATATAAAATGTACCAGGCGTAGTATACAATGTATTGCGTAATATGATCCAATATCGGATGTCACATGCTAGGCCTGAGGCTGGAATTGTCTCTACCCCGTACGAAACATATATCGGATCACTAGCAACTAGTCTCTATAATTGGATAATCATGACCTAGTCATACTATCCCAATAGCTATAGTATTTAAGAGTACTAGTTATGTATCCTTGCGTGATCATCATCTCCATATGACTGAAGTGATACTTCCATCTTGACATCACACCCAATACACTATGATTTTCAGTATAGCCAAAAGAGGCGTACACAGAACCTGTTAAAGCTCCGGACGACCAAAACCAAAGTATACTGATTGTCGCAAGTATTAGCGATGCAAGTCTCAGGTTAAGACCACATACACCTACCCTGATTTGGATTCCCATAGACACATAGTCATAATACCAATGGGACTCTGAGGGGTCTATCCAGAGCGAAGCTGTTCCCGGTCCAACGGCTAACAGAACCTCTTATCACACTTGCATAAGTATCCAATACTTAAATATATGAGAACTATGTCGTTAAGCTTTCATAACGTGCACAAGTGTAATACTAACTTATTCCACATTATCGATGTCCAGTCTCGATAATAATACGACTAGGGATATTAAATGATTAAACCTTTCATAGATTAAGATTGTCTCATATCTTATTAATCTGGTGCTAATCATATGGACTTTTATCATTTATATATCCAAGTAATCAAATTACAAAATACTAAAAGAGCAATTTTTTCCATGATTCTAGCCACTTTAGGGTCCACCCATTCTTCAAAGTTTTCCGCCACTTGGAACATTGTGAAAGGCTGTATGTCTAAAGCAGCCACAACATTGTCTACTTTAGCCCTGATGGTGACGACTTCCTCTCCATACGGGAAGTTAATAACCTGGTGCAAAGTGGATGGCACGCCCTAAAGTCTATGAAACCATGGCATCCCTAATAACAGAGTAAATGTAGATGGGATATCAAGCACTATAAACTCAACCTCGTCTTATATTGGGCCCACTTTGACTGCTGTGACGAAAGTACCTTCGACTCCCCGCTTGCTATCATCTTATGCTTTGATAGTCATGCTGGATGGGCTTAAATATGTTGTCCGCATACCCAACCTTGACAGAATCTTCAAAGGGAACACATTGATAGATTAGCCATCATCCACCATCACACAAGATGTCTTCTTGCCTCTCACTTCCGCTTTTATGAATATTGGTTTGTTGTGATTCCTCCCCTCCATCGGGAGATCTTCTTCAGAGAATGTTATCATCTGCCTACCCACTTTCTGTACCGACCCTATGAACATAGTCGGGTTTGCATCTTCAGGTACCATTATCTTGCTCAGAGCTTCTACCATGGCACGCTTGTGCTCTTGAGAGGCGCATAATAACTCACATATGCTCACTTGTGCCCGTGACTTCTTCAACTAACGCAACACAGTATCCCCCTCGATGTTATCCGTATTCTCCGTCACCTTTCGGCCTTCTGTTAGCATTTCTTTGCCTTTCTCTGTTACATCACTGTAAAAATATCCACTACGAGTCATCCCCTTTACCCTTTCTTCGTCACTGCTCGAGTAGTTTTCCCAGAAATCTCTCCCCTGTTCTATTTCATCTTCACTGCTGCTGTCCCATATCCCCATGCAAGAAGCTTGTTGGTTGAGAGTCTGGAGGACAAATCTTGCGGGCAGGTCAGAGTTGATCATGTAGGTGGGTGGTGGAACAGAATGGTAGTTGGGTAGAGGGTTTCTGTGTGTGTTGGGTTGTTCTTTTTCTCGGTCGGGTATCTTATAGGTGTCAAAAAGGTCTTGGATTTCATGCCTGAGAAAGGCGCAATTGTTAGTTTTATGGCATTTTTCCTGATGGAAGTGACAGTATAGGTTTAGGTTGAGGTGGGGTGGCACATGAATTGAAAGTGGTCTAGGTTCTAAAGGTTTTAGGAGTCCTTGCCTCTTCTGTTTTTCAAATACCTTTGCCAAAGGTCTACCAAAATTGGAGAATCACCTGTTTCTGAAGGCGGTGACCTCAACAGGAGCGGGCTTGATCCCTGAAGGTCACCCAATGGTCTTTCTATTCTGGCTGTAAAACTTTCTGTTCTTGTCTTCCTCTTGCTCGATATCCATGACAGTTTCTCTTAACTGTCGAAAGTCACTAATCATGAAGGTCATCCTTCTCAGCTTGTTATAAAATGAAGGCTTGGTGCCCTTAATGATCATTTTAATCTGGTCCTTCTCCGAGGGCCGTGTTTGTATCTTCAAGAGCTGGTTTCTCCAGCGATCCAAATAATCTTTGAAGCTCTCTTCTAACATCTGCTTGGTGTTTTCTAGGTCACGGTGTGACAAATCTATCTCCATGTTCGTGACATACTGGTTCAGAAAGGCCCCCGCTAATGCCCTCCAGTCAGCCCTGACCTTTTTCTCTAGGCTATGATACCAAACTACGGGCGCCCCTTCCAGTGAAATTCTGAACATCTTATGTACTTGGTGCTTCGACAAACTTACTGAACTCGTCACTGAAATATATTGTCAGAGATGGACCATAGGATCTCCATTTCCGTTGAACTTGGCAATGTCAGACATCTTAAACTGGCGAGGCAGTTGTTCCTCAAAATTCATCGCATCATAGTCTAATAGATCTTCATGTTTTCATTGAGGGGAATTGGTGAGAAGAGAAATACAAAGAGTATAATAGTCATTGCTCGAGTAGTTTTTCCAGAAATCTCTCCCCTGTTCTATTTCATTTTCACTGCTACTGTCACATATCCCCATGCAAGAAGCTTGTTGGTTGAGAGTCTAGAGGACAAATCTTGCGGGCAGGTCGAAGTTGATCATGTAGGTGGGTGGTGGAACGGAATGGTAGTTGGGTAGAGGGTTTCTATGTGTGTTGGGTTGTTCTTTTTCTAGGTCGGGTATCTTATGGGTGTCAATAAGGTCTTGGATCTCATGCCTGAGGAGGGCGCAATTGTTAGTTTCATGGCCTTTTTCCTGATGGAAGTGATAGTATAGGTTTAGGTTGAGGTGGGGTGGCACATGATTTGAAAGTGGTCTAGGCTCTAAAGGTTTTAGGAGTCCTTGCCTCTTCTGTTTTTCAAATACCTTTGACAAAGGTCTACCAAAATTGGAGAATCGCCTGTTTCTGATGGCGGCGATATCAACAGGAGCAGGCTTGGTCCTTGAAAGTCCCCAATGGTCTTTCTATTCTGGCTGTAAAACTTTCTGTTCTCGTCTTCCTCTTGCTCAATATCCATGAAAGATTCTCTTAATTGTCGAAAGTCATTAATCATGAGGGTCATCCTTCTCAGCTTGTTATAAAATGAAGGCTTGGTGCCCTTAATGATCATCTTAATATGGTCCTTCTCCGAGGGCTGTGTCTGCATCTTTAAGTGCTGGCTTCTCCAGGGATCCAAATAATCTTTGAAGCTCTCTTCTAACTTCTGCTTGGTGTTTTCTAGGTCACGGAGCGACAAATCTATCTCCATGTTCGTGACATACTGGTTCAGAAAGGCCCCCGCTAATGCCCTCCACTCAGCCCTGACTTTTTTCTCTAGGCTATGATACCATACTACGGGCGCCCCTTCCAGTGACATTCTGAACATCTTCTGTACTTGGTGCTTCGACAAACTTACTGAACTCATCACCGAAATATATTGTCAGAGATGGACCATAGGATCTCCATTTCCGTTGAACTTGGCAATGTCAGACATCTTAAACTGGGGAGGCAGTTGTTCCTCGAAATTCATCGCATCATAGTCTAATAGATCTTCATGTTTTCCCTTCATCTTTCGGGTAACTGACTGTACTTCTTCTCTGAGTTTCTGTAACTCTGCCTGAGGCCCGGCTATCCTTTATGCGGTATACTCAGCCATGTCATCATCAAAAACAGAGAATTCTTTGCTCACCCTATTTGGGGTCTCTTTACGCCTTCCATCGTCGTTGTGTTCTGTTCCCACTGTGCGGGGTACTATCAAATTCGCCATAACATCGGTCAAAGCTTGTTGTTGCTCGGCAATTTTGGTGATGTTGGTCTCTAATTGATCTATGCGAGAACCTTCACTGTCAGACACACTCATGCTTGCTAACCTCTGCTTGACAAGTCTTCATTCTTCTCTAACCCAAAGGATATCTATGATAGCTTTTAAGACAAGGGGTCAGCATGATGCGTGTATGCTTGCGATGTATGAGATGCATGTGGTTATCAAAACAGCATATACCCTTCCGACCTTATTCCTCCCACACTTGTGGTAAGTCCATTTATGCCCTAGGTATGGCTCATTTTATGCACCAATGTGGGTACACAAAACTGTTCTCTCCTACGCTACAGGGGTGAACCTTGGCTACCTCAGTCTCTTTTCATAAGTAAAAGATAAAGACCGCCTATTTACAAGATTGACTAATCATATTTTGGGGATCGTGCCATTGTCTAGAAATGACGAATTGGGCCCTCGGTAATCACGGTTATGGTGGAGGCGGACTTTGAGATATCCAAAAGTATATAAATATGCCATAACAAGGCGTACCCTTCCTGGATGAAAACCATTGCGGATATCGGACTCATGCATCTGGCATATTCGGATCATGTTTGGACCTTTTAAGCTCATCAAGGTTTTCAAACAAGTTGGCCCATTATCATTTTAATGCGTTCAATTAGATTATCGCGAGGTGTAAACTTGTCCCAGTTGAAAAGGCCCAACAAGTTTACAATTTTATGATAAAGTGGCTAAATAACTTCAAATGATAGGGGTCTCAAACACAAGGTGGTCCATCATCACTTTGAAAACTTTTGGCCCAATCATCATAATATACAAACTCGTCCCGGTTTAAGTGGCCCAACAAGTTCGTATTCTATGACGAGAGTGTTAGACATTATGACCCATAGCGTCACTATTTTGTAAATGATATTGTATTATTGTACAAAATTAACTATGTGATAATGAAATTGCCTTTTGCCGTTTTGTAAAATTATTTACTTTAATATATTAATGGCAAAATTCCATATGATTAGTTCCGTATTGAGATGATATGAGACAGTATCAATATAAAAGGTTTAATCATTAAATATCCCTAGTCGGAGTATTATCGAGATTGAACATCGATAATGCGGAATAGACTAGTATTACACTTGTGGGAGTTGTGATGGCACAACGGTATAGTTCTCATATATTTAAGTATTGGATACTTATGCAAATGCGATAGGAGGTTGTGTTTTACCGATGGTACGGAAAACAGCTTCGCTCTGGACAGACCCCGCGGAATCCCATTGGTAGTATGTCTGCGTGTCTATGGGAGGCCGCATCAGGGTAGGTGTATATGGTCTTAACCTGAGACTTGCATCGCTAGTACTTGCGACAATCGGTAAACTTTGGTTGTGGTGGTTCGGGGCTTTAACCGGTTCTGTGTACGCCTCTTCTGGGTTTATTGAGAATCGTAGTGTACTGGATGTGATGTCAAGATGGAAGTATCACTTCAGACATATGGAGATGATAATCACACTGGATACAGAACTAGTACTCTATAAAAGGTTGCAACCGTCGGGACAATATGACCAGGTCAGGATTGTCCGATTTAAAGAGACTAGTTGTTTGATATCCGATATATGTTTCGTACGGGGGAGACACATTTCCAGCCCCAGGCCTAACATGTGATCATCCGATACTGGATCGATGTACGTGATACTACGTATACTACGCTTGATATAAGATCAAATATTCCAGTAAGAATATTTCTGGATAATTGGGTAGGCATGGCGCTTTGCTAGAAGCCAACTTGTCTTGTAAATCGGTAAAAATGTAGTATGAGGTACGTACGTGTTTGGATTATCCAACGACCGTATTTACTGCCAACATATCTGGAGATCTCTTGGGTCGCTTCCTGAAGATTCACCTATGATGTTTGATTCGAACTTTATTAATCTGGATTAATTACGGAGAAACTTTATCTTGGATAAAATGCCTTATTAGAAGAGAGAGAGAGACGATTAATTTGGATTAATCGATAAAATAATATATTCGATATATTATTAACGAAATTAGATTTCGACGCGGAATTAAAATCGGATTTTAATTCGGGCAAAAGAATTAATTTGGAATTAATTCGTTAGCGATCTGAATAATAATTCCGCTAGGCGTAATTATTTAATTCTCGTCGCGACGGAAATTCGTTAATTCGGAATTAGCGAATTTGGGGGCCCGAAAGTGTTTGCGGACACATTCGTATTTTGAAACGGGTGGAATCCGCAAATCACATCGCGATGTCTCATTACTTGATACGAATAGATGATGGATGTATCTAGTCACCTTTAAGGGATGATACATTGTCTCTATTCTCAATGTGAGATAATGATGGCAAATGATGAATTTTCCTTTGGAGGGAAAAACCTTTCACGGTTTTTGAAGGGTTTTTTGATTAAAAAATTCATTTGGTATTTGATATCATTTCATTTTGCTTTTCATTTTGTTCTCACGGTTTTAGAAATAAAAGGAGAACAAAATTGATAAGTTATACTCTCCCTCTTCCTCTCCCTTGCTCACGCCGTGAGCTTCAAACCAAAGGCAGAAATTGTTTTTCATTCTCCATTTTTGCTAGCACAAGCAAGGATCAAAAGAGGTGATAGGGAAACAACCTTGGAGCTTGGAACACTTGAAGATTTGAAGCTTCTCTCCATCTTCTTGCTTGGCCGAAACTTCCACCTTGAAGACTCAAGGATTGTCTTCACCATTTTCGTCACAAAGCTTAGTAAGTATGATTCCGCCATGTTTCTAGCTTTGCATGTATGTTTTGTATTTCAATGGCTTAATCTTTCTTCTTTCTTTGGGACTAATTATAGAAACCAACAATGGTATCATGGAGCCATGTTTAAGCATGAAATACATTAGGGTTAATTTGGGGAAAATTGATTGAAGCATGTTCTTGTTAAATTGGATGCTAAAGTATGCTTATATGTATGTTATATGATATATTACATGATCATTTTAAGAAAAATGCATTGGATGATTTTTCCCCAAGTGGTTGTCTTGGCCGAATGTGGAGGTGCTTCCATTGGTTTGAAATTTTTCATGCACAAGTTTATTTGATGACTTAAGCATGATTATATGTATGATATTTGATATATATACATGATCAATTTTGAGAAGAATGCATTGGATGATTTTTCCCCAAATGTTGCTTTGGCCGAATGTGAGGTACTTCCACTAAGTTGAATATTTTGCATGCACAAGTTCATTAGATGATTTGAGTATGCTTATATGTATGATATTTGATATAATACATGATCAATTTTGAGAAAAATGCATTGGATAATTTTTCCCAAAATTGATGCCTTGGCCGAATGTGTAGGTCATTTTACTGGTTTGGTATTTTGCATGCACAAGTTCATTAGATGATTTGAGTATGCTTATATGTATGATATTTGATGTAATACATGATCAATTTTGAGAAAAATGCATTGGATGATTTTTTCCCCAAAATTGTTGATTTGACCGAAAATGGAGGTCCTTTCACTTAATTGGATTTTTTGCTTTCAAGTTCATTAGATGACTTAAAATCCATACGGGATATAGATTAGTAATTCAATTGGATTGAAAAACAAATCGAACCGCAAAAATCCCTCTTGGCCGAATACAACATGACATGTTAAAGGACTTGATTTTTTGTTCAAATAAATGTGAGACAAGTGTTTTGAACAATTGATGATTAATAAATTAAATTGGTATTTTTGAAATATTTGGTTTAATGAATTAATCATGCAATTACACTTTAATCAATTGAATTTTAAAATTTGGAATATTAAAATTTAATTAATGGGCTTTTATGTTTAATTGGGCCTTATGGGCTTGAAATTGATTTTATGGCACTTAAGGGTGATTCCTTATTTGGGCTTGGTAATTGGGTTTGACCCACATTGACCAAAGCCCAAGCCTTGATAAATCAATTGAAAGCCCATCAGACTTTAATTAAACACACATTGGATGTTAGTTGGGCTTGGAGACCCAATTTGATAAGATTTAGAATCTAATCTTTAAAAGCACATTAAAAGTGTAAACATTTAATTTGGAATTAAATAAATTGAATTTATATTGAATGCGACTTAAATTGGATTTAACGGGTAGTTCGATATAATTCGTGAATTCGTACCTTATGTACTTATTCTCAAACGAGTTGGACTCGCGGAAAATCAAACCGTTGATGAACATTGGATGATCACTTAAACAAAGACTAATTAATTGGATTAGATTGGTTGTATAGCATGTCTTGAATGAATATACATGTATGTGATGAATGAATAGTGTATAGCGGATGGATATTGAAGGGAAAGGGTAATTTTAGAAATTATTGTAAATTTAGAATTTATAAATTGGACCTGCGTGTCCAGCCTTATCTCTTTTATCTCTTTGTATTCTCTTCTCACCTAATTCCCCTCAATGTAAATGAGGTTTCTCTTATTGTATTATGTAATTGGGTAGAAGTAGAATATTGCTAGCGGGGAGTGGAAAGGGAGTGATTTGTTCTAGGAACAAGTTGTTTTATATATCCATCCGTATATCATATTAATTTACTTTATGCACTTTATGATGTTTTAGAAGCATGCTTAAGGGTGTATGATGATGAGACCTAACAAAGATAATAAATTGGTTGCCAATTACGCAAAATCCCTCAATTATATTAAGCAATTATCCTTCCATTGAATGATTCTTGTTCAAGATCCAAAATTGGCATTGGTTTGTTGGCCAAAGTCAAGACCTTTGTCAATTGAGGATGTACTTGAATCATGAGAGTTTTGTGCTACATCGGTGTCTTGTCCAAGTTGTGATTTGTTGGCCAAAGTCAAGATCACTTCTTGTCCAACGACATTGATTACGAAACTTTCCTTGTCAATGGGTCCCGCTTAACCGGAATCATTAGGTTTGTTGTGCCAAAGCCAAGGCCTAGATGTTCGGAGGATATGGTTAGGAAAATGTATTAGATACATTGGCATAAATAAATATACATATGTTTTGGACTTGGATGTCCACCTAACCGGATCTAGGAATTGGATGGGATCCAATTGATCTTTGAGATCTACCTAGTTAAATAGCATACAGCTTGTTGGCCAAAGTCAAGGTTGTGTGTTATTTAACGGGATCCTAGCCCACTAGGAAATAGGATTTCCCGAGTTCTCAACAGAGGGTTAGAGACTTGATAAAAATAGTGGGAGGCTAGTATTGAATTTGCAATTTCATTCAGATACTTAGCCTTACGCGTCTTTCAAAATTATTTCGTTTAATTAAATAAAATTAGTTGGACTAATTCATTGTTATTTTTTTTCTTGTAACAGTTTGACTGTACCCATTTTATCGTTAACTAGATAGTTGGACTATCGTAGTTGAGATGGCAAGCAAGGCAAATGTCCGAGACATCATCATGGGTGACAATGTCTTTAAGGGCACAAACTTCGCTGATTGGGAAATGAACCTGAGGATAGTCCTTGGGGCTGAGAGGATGTTGTACACTGTACAAACACCTCTCCCGCCTAAGCCCACTGACCCACTTGAGCTGGAGTTATGGAAAACTCACAGCAATGATTGTGACACAGCTCAGGCTATTATGTTAGCTTCGATGACTCAGCACTTTCGTCGCCAGAATATAGGGACTTGGATCCTTATAGTATGATGGCTAGACTGCGAGATCTCCACCGCCCCAACAAGCGGATGGAAAGGTACGAGTTGGTGAAGAAACTCTTCCGCGCCCGAATGACTGAAGGCGCATCAGTTGAGGCCCACGGGGCTCAAATGATCGCCGATATTGTGAGTTGGCCAATATGGGAATAGTCTTGGAGGCTGAGCTGACCATAGATTTGATCTTACAGTCACTTCCTGATACTTGGAGACAAATCATAATCAACTATAAGTTGATGGATACGGATGACACTCTTGGAGAGCTGTTATCCATCTTGAAGGAGTCTGAAAAAGAACTCCAAAAAGGGGGCAAGCGCGAGGCGCACTTTGCATCGACCTCTCAGAGGCCAAAGGCTGGGCCCAAAGCTACTGGAGGGGTGAGGAAGAAGAAACATAAGAAAAAGGGCAAAGGCAAGTTGACAAAAGCTTCTGGGAAGCCAAGGACAAATCTCAAGATGTCTGCCTCAACTGCGGCAAGAAGGGTCACTGGAAACGTGACTGCCGAATGGGCAAGGGACAAAGGGAGGATATCAAGGCAGGCAAGGCACTAGCCTCTGGTATGTTTGTTATTGAGATAAATATGACTACTTCTAGTTTTAAAAATTGGATTTTTGATTCTGGTTGTGCTGCTCATATATGTACTGATTTGCAGGATCTGCAGGATAGCAGGATGCTGACTTCAGGGGAGGTTGATCTACGAGTCGGAAACGGAACTCCAGTTGCTGTTTTGGCTGTAGGGACTTTTGTTTTGGAATTGCCCTCGGGGCATATGCTTAAACTTTTGAACTGTTATTATATACCTAGTTTGACTAGGATATCATATCTGTATCTTTGTTAATCCAGCATGGGTACACTTTTGTATTTAGAAACACTGGGTGTTATTTATATAAAAATGATGCAGAAATTTGCATTGTTGTTGCAAATAATGGCCTTTATATTTTGAATATAAATGAATCTCCTAAAATAACAAACAAAAGGCTCAAAAAGAGTAATCTAAAAGATGAAGCTTACATGTGGCATTGTCGTCTAGGACACATAAACAAGACTCGCATATCCACACTTTCGAAGAGTGGGTACTTGGACGGATTTGATCTTAATTCATATGATGTCTGCGAATCTTGTCTTTTAGGCAAAATGCCTAAAACACCTTTTAGTGGTAAAGGTGAACGTGCCACAGAACTGTTAGCCCTCGTTCATAGCGACGTATGTGGGCCCATGTCTAGCCAGGCTAGAGGTGGATATCATTACTTCGTAACCTTTACGGATGATGCATCTCGTTATGGTTATGTGTATCTAATGAGACACAAGTCGGAAACTTTTGAGAAATTCAAAGAGTTTCGACACGAAGTAGAAAAACAAACAGGAAAGAGTATTAAGACATTGCGGTCGGACCGTGGTGGCGAATACTTAAGTTATGAGTTTCAAGATTACTTGAAAGAAAATGGTATTCTTTCACAGTGGACTCCTCCTGGAACACCGCAATTAAACGGTGTGTCTGAACGGAGAAACCGTACCTTGTTAGACATGGTAAGGTCGATGATGAGTCGGACTGAGCTACCAATATCCTTCTGGGGATACGCATTAACCAGTGCGGTACTTATTTTGAATAAGGTTCCGTCAAAGTCTGTTGAACAGACTCCATATGAGAAATGGACAGGAAGGAAACCAGGTTTCTCTTTCCTGAAGATTTGGGGATGCTGGGCATATGTTAGACGTTTGGAAGGTACCAAACTAGAACCCAAATCAGATAAATGCCTTTTCGTGGGATATCCTAAGGAAACCAAAGGATATTACTTCTATCACCCACAAGAGAACAAAGTGTTTGTTGCTCTACATGCATTTTTCCTTGAGAAGGAATTCCTAAATGCAGTGGTAAGTGGGAGGAAAGTGGAGCTCGATGAAAATCGTAGTGATACTGTTCCTGGCAATGAATCAATGACGGAACATAAACAGACCATCCAGGATGAGTCTGTACCACAATCTTCAGATACACAAGGACCGCGTAGGTCGGAGAGAGTCAGGAAGGACCTGAGAGGTATGGGTTCCTGTTCTCGCCTCATGTAGATATTAATCTTATTGAGGATAATGAACCGACTACGTATGAGGAGCAATACAGAATATTGATTCCGCTTTATGGCAAGATGCCATGAAGTCCGAGATGGATTCCATGTATGCCAACCAAGTTTGGACACTGGTTGATGCACCAGAAGGCGTAAAGCCTATTGGATGCAGATGGATCTTCAAGAAGAAGACCGACATGGATGGCAACGTACAAACGTACAAAGCTAGGCTTGTAGCAAAGGGGTATCGTCAACAATATGGTATTGATTATGACGAAACTTTCTCACCCGTTGCCATGATTAAATCCATTCGGATAATGCTTGCAATAGCTGCATATTTCGATTACGAGATATGGCAGATGGACATTAAAACCGCTTTCCTTAACGGAAACCTTTTGGAGGATGTTTATATGCAACTACCTGACGGTTTTATCGTACCTAGACTTGCAAACAAGGTTTGTAAGTTAAATCGATCCATTTATGGATTGAAGCAAGCATCACGGTCATGGAATCAGCGTTTTGATGAGATCATAAAAGAATATGATTTCGTACAAAACGATGATGACCCTTGTGTATACAAGAAGGTTAGTGGGAGAGCACTAACTTTTATTGTCCTTTATGTCGACGACGTATTGCTTATAGGCAATGACATTCCCATGCTAACGTCGGTGAAAGCTTGGCTTTCATTAAAATTCTCCATGAAAGATCTGGGAGAAGCAGCCTTTATTCTGGGAATAAAGATCTACCGGGATAGATCTAGAAAGCTGCTTGGACTCTCCCAGAGTACATATATTGACAAAGTGTTGAAGCGATTCAACATGGATCAATCCAAGAAGGGATTGATGCCAATGTCACGTGGTATCCTTCTGTCTAAGGACATGTGTCCTAAGACTAAAGAAGAGAGAGATAACATGAGTCGGATACCGTTCGCCTCGGCAGTCGGATCGATCATGTATGTCATGATATGTACGCGACCTGATGTATCATATGCTTTGAGCATGTGCAGTCGCTATCAGGCTGATCCAGGTGAAGGTCAATGGATGGCTGTTAAGAATATCCTTAAGTATCTTAGACGAACTAAGGATGCTTTCTTAATTTATGGAGGTGGAGAACTTGGGGTGTCTGGGTACACCGATGCAAGTTTCCAAACCGACAAGGACGACTTCAAGTCGCAATCGGGGTACATTTTTTGTTTGAATAACATAGCAGTAAGCTGGAAATCTTCCAAGCAAGATACTGTTGCCGATTCAACAACTGAAGCGGAGTATATTGCTGCATCGGAAGCAGCAAAGGAGGCAGTTTGGATCCGAAAATTCCTAATCGGATTAGGAGTAGTTCCGTTAGCTGCTGAGCCCGTGCCATTGTATTGTGACAATAACGGGGCTATAGCACAAGCTAAGGAACCAAGGTCTCATCAACGATCCAAGCATGTTCTTCGGCGTTACCATCTGATTCGGGAGATTATACATCGTGGCGATGTAAAAGTCGAGAAGGTCGCATCAGATGACAACATTGCAGATCCGCTGACGAAGGCTGTTCTTCAACAAGTGTTTGAACGACATATACATAGTTCAGGTATTAGATGCTTGAGTGACTGGCTATAGGCCAAGTGGGAGATTGTTAGACATTATGACCCATAGCGTCACTATTTTGTAAATGATATTGTATTATTGTACAAAATTAACTATGTGATAATGAAATTGCCTTTTGCCGTTTTGTAAAATTATTTACTTTAATATATTAATGGCAAAAGTCCATATGATTGTTTCCGTATTGAGATGATATGAGACAGTATCAATATAAAAGGTTTAATCATTAAATATCCCTAGTCGGAGTATTATCGAGATTGGACATCGATAATGCGGAATAGACTAGTATTGCACTTGTGCGAGTTGTGATGGCACAATGGCATAGTTCTCATATATTTAAGTATTGGATACTTATGCAAGTGCGATAGGAGGTTGTTAAACATTAAGTATTCGAACTTTATTAATCTTGGATTAATTACGGAGAAACTTTATCTTGGATAAAATGCCTTATTAGAAGAGAGAGAGAAATCGATTAATTTGGAATTAATCGATAAAATAATATATTCGATATATTATTAAACGAAATTAGATTTCGACGCGGAATTAAAATCGGATTTTAATTCGGGCAAAAGAATTAATTTGGAATTAATTCGTTAGCGATCTGAATAATAATTCCGCTAGGCGTAATTATTTAATTCTCGTCGCAACGGAAATTCGTTAATTCGGAATTAGTGAATTTGGGCCCGAAAGTGTTTGCGGACACATTCGTATTTTGAAACGGGTGGAATCCGCAAATCACATCGCGATGTCTCATTACTTGATACGAATAGATGATGGATGTATCTAGTCACCTTTAAGGGATGATACATTGTCTCTATTCTCAATGTGAGATAATGATGGCAAATGATGAATTTTCTTTTGGAGGGAAAAACCTTTCACGGTTTTTGAAGGGTTTTTTGATTAAAAAATTCATTTGGTATTTGATATCATTTCATTTTGCTTTTCATTTTGTTACTCACGGTTTTAGAAATAAAAGGAGAACAAAAATTGATAAGTCATACTCTCCCTATTCCTCTCCCTTGCTCACGCCGTGAGCTTCAAACCAAAGGCAGAAAAATTGTTTTTCATTCTCCATTTTTGCTAGCACAAGCAAGGATCAAAAGAGGTGATAGGGAAACAACCTTGGAGCTTGGAACACTTGAAGATTTGAAGCTTCTCTCCATGCTTGGCCGAAACTTCCACCTTGAAGACTCAAGGATTGTCTTCACCATTTTCGTCACAAAGCTTAGTAAGTATGATTCCGCCATGTTTCTAGCTTTGCATGTATGTTATTTGTATTTCTATGGCTTAATCTTTCTTTGGGACTAATTATAGAAACCAACAGAGAGGCCCAAATGGATCCAAATGATAATGGGCCCAAACACAAGCATTGGGGGTAGCTTCTATTGGACATATTGTTGGGAAGCGGCTGCGAGTGCGAAGCGGAAAATCAAAATTATTATGCCATTTTCCCTTTGCCCAATACCAATTTGTTTTTATTATTCTACAAGCCTATGCATGTTACTATATATTCTAAGCATAAAAACTCATAAAACATGCAAAGAACATAAACCTAAACATGCTAACTATCAAAAGAACTCTAATTAAAACAAAGAAAGAAAAAGACTTACTTGAACCGAAGACTCATCCAGTCCTCCCTCCAATCTACAAGCTTTTCTCGAACTCAGCAAGCTCTTCCACGTTCCAAAGGGCCACCCAAGTGTGTGGCCTCCAAAGATGCACACACCAAAGCCAAAACTCAACGGTAAGACTACGCCTTGAGTGCATGGGTATTTTGCCCTTGGTGCTAGCCTAGGCAAATAACTCAAAACTTTTAACTCGAGGATCCTCTAGTCAATTAGACTTAAGGATCCTCAAAATCAGTGGCTTACTCTTAAACTTTTGAGTTGCTCACTTATATAAACCCAAGATATGAAAGGTTTTGGTGTAGTAAATTTTAAAGAATTCTTTGGGTTTATATAGTGCACTAAAGACAACAAAATTAATTAAGAATCTGATGTGGGATAAAAGCTAATTTAATCTTAGCCATTGGATCTTAATTTAGTGGTTTAATGAGATTATAAAACCCTAATAAGAGTTTGGGCCGAATTAGAATTCAAAACAAATAACAAAAAAAATTCCTATTCACATATTATTCCGGTGAATAGTAATTTTTTTTCTTAATTCCAATTCCCAAAGTGCCCCCATCGTCATTCACCAATCCCTAAGCCACTATGGAACCTAATAAATGATATGTTCAATAATTAAACACATTGATCCATTTATGAACAATTCCTACAGCAATCATATATGCTGTTATATTTGTATTGTGCACTATTAACTATTGATTTCGACTTGTTGTGTGTGACCTTTTGGGTTCCCCTTAAGTTGGACATGAAATGAATCGTGATAATTTAATTGAACATAAATTATCCTCCGATCAGATGGTCGTTCGATTTCAATGACCAAGGTTGACATCTAGCAACATGCCAAGGCCCCTAAATGAGAAGGAAAGATATATATACCCATTCTCTATGCGATTTACATATGATATGGTCCATCGCCTCACTGTATCCCCACCTATTGACCTAGGGTATGAAAAGTGTCTACCCATATGGTCAAATGTATGATGTTGATAGTGTCATAAATCGTGCTAACCCAAGAATCTCACATGATTCTTCCGCTGTGGCCACAGTCTCAAGCACTGATCACACATATCAACCCGCGAACTGGAATATTACTCTTATAAGAAAATATTATCCAATAGAGTGGCGATTCTCTGTTGTATCTTTACAAACTTCATGTGTTTCAACAAATGACCCAATCATACCCTTATGACCGGATCTTTTGAACCGGGGAAAGAGAATGTCAAAGTTATTTGATCCATACATAAGATTGTAAGGACCTCAAGTCTAAGGACTAGTCATATAATCAATACATGAAAGTTCTCACCGACACATAGGATAAACACTCCATATGAAAACTTCTGGCGGTCAGTTCGATGGACAAGAGCAACTCATGCATCCATGTGATACACCAAGCGGACGGATCTCCGCTAGTAGCCTATGAGATCGGCTACCCCACTTAAAGGCGAATCATATCATCATGCTAGTCTCTCCACTTTGTGAACGCCCAGATTATTCACAAAACTATGACTAGGAACATTTAAGAGTAATGATTCTCATAAGGCGTGGAAGCCATCATCTTATTACTCCAAGGGTTTATTACAGTGTTGAAGATTCATATAAGTTGTATAAGACACGTATAATAAAGAATGTCATTTTATTAATTAATGAAAATGTTACAAATACATGTACATATAGCCCATCCACAAGTTGGGTACAGGGCATATCCCTAACAATCTCCCACTTGCACTATAGCCAACTAGTATGAATCTGGACAACATACTCTCGGGTGTGCCTATCATGCTTTTGTTGAGTCAGCCCTTTGGTCAGAGAATCTGCAAGATTATCTTCTGTGGGTATTTTCTCTATAATAACTTCTTTTCTCTCAATAATCTCCCTGATGAGATGAAATCGCCGATTACATGCTTGAATTTCTGGTGGGACCTTGGTTCATTTGATTGAGCAATGGCGTTTATGTTGTCACAGTACATCGTGACGCCATTCTTTATCGCGGGAAGCACTTCCAGCTCCGTGATGAACTTCTTTATCCAGACTGCTTCTTTTGCTGCCTCAGATGCTGCAATATACTAGGCTTTAGTGGTGGAGTCCGCTGTAGTTGACTGCATTAAGCTTTTCCAACTTACAGCACCGCCATTTAAATTAAACAGATATCATGTTTGCGATCTGCTGTCATTCCTATCGGTTTGAAAGCTCGCATCACAGTAACCAATGACTTTCATCTTAGAGCAATCTCCGTATGTCAAAACCACATCCTTAGTTCTTCTCAGATCCTTGAGGATTATTTTGACATCTGCCCAGTGTTTCTCACCAGGATTTGCCTGATACCTGCTCGTTATGCTAAGAGCATAAGAGACATCAGTTCTTGTACATAGCATGGAATACATGATCGATCCTATTACGAAGCATAAGGGATCCTACTCATACGCTCTCTATATGAAGGAGTATGTGGACATTACTCCTTAGATAATTTGATTCCATGATAAGTAGGTAAATTACCTCTTTTGGAATCTTCCATTTTGAATCTTTTCAAAACTTTATCTATGTAAGTAGATTGAGAAAGTCCTAACAACCTCTTAGTTATATTACGGTAGATCTTAATGACGAGGATGTAGGCTGCTTCTACCAAATCTTTCATGGAGAAATTATGAGATAACCATTGTTTGGTGGCTTGCATCATGGGAATATCATTCCCGATGATTAATATATCATCGACATATAATACAAGAAATACAACAGCACTCCCACTACTTTTCCTATAAACATAAGGCTCGTCTACATTTTTAATGAAGTCAAATTCTTTGATTGTCTCATCAAATCGTATATTCCAACTTCTGGAGGCTTACTTGAGTCCATAAATGGATCGTTTAAGCTTGCATACTTTATTATGATCATTCTTAGATGCAAACCCCTCTGGTTGTGTCATATAGACTTCCTCTACGAGGTTCCCATTAAGGAAAGTTGTTTTGACACCCATCTGCCAAATCTCATAATCAAAGTGTGCAGCTAGTGCCAGTAAAATTCGAATGGACTTTATCATTGCAACAGGTGAGAAGGCTTCGTCATAGTCAATTCCTTGGATTTGTCTATAACATTTCGCCACCAACCTAGCCTTATAGGTTTGGATGTTGCCTTCGGCATCGGTTTTACGGTTGTAAATCCACTTGCAGCCTATGGGTTTTATCTCTTCAGGTGCATCTACCAAGTCCAAGACTAGATTCTGATACATAGAGTCTATTTCGGATTTCATGGCCTCAAGCCACTTGACTGAATCAATGTCACGCATTGCTTCATCATAACTGGTGGGATCGTCATTATCAATGACCTGATCATGTTCCTCATCAATATGGAAACCATATCTTTCAGGCACATGTCTTTCCCTACCAGACCTTATGAGTTCATAACCTTGTGGTTGTTCCGTCGCTGCCCTTTTGAGGGGCCTAGGGTTTAGTTCTCTGTTAGTTTGTTCTTCTCTTACCTCATCGAGGTCAAATCTACTCCCACTATATTTCTTGAGAATGAATTCATTTTCTAGAAATTTAGCATTTCGTGAGACAAATGTTCTTTGTTCATTTGGGACGTATAACACGTATGCTCTTGAGTTCAAGGCATATCCTACAAACTTACATTTAACTGTCTTATCATCCAATTTGTTAGTTTGTGTGAGCTTGAAATATGCGTCACATCCCCAAACTCTTAGATAACTAAGACTAGGACGTTTCCCAGACCATAACTCATATGGTGTTTGACTAACAGTCTTGGAAGGAACTTGGTTTAGTAATAGTGTTGCATTTTCTAAAGCAAGACCACAAAATGAAAGAGGTAGATCTGTGTCTGGCATCATTGATCGGACAATATCTAATAATGTCAAATTTCTCCTTTCGGAGACCCCATTATGCTGTGGAGTTCCCAGAGGAGTCCACTGGGAAAC
This sequence comes from Zanthoxylum bungeanum, assembly GCA_019454045.1. Taxonomy (NCBI): domain Eukaryota; kingdom Viridiplantae; phylum Streptophyta; class Magnoliopsida; order Sapindales; family Rutaceae; genus Zanthoxylum; species Zanthoxylum bungeanum. The sequence goes on from SKCR01033730.1 coordinate 56,190, forward strand.
AATGCTATTTTCTCTCAAGTAATCTTGAAATTCATTGCTTAAGTATTCACCACCTCGGTCAGACCTTAGTGACTTAATACTTTTATTAAGCTGGTTTTCTACTTCAGCCTTGAAGTCCTAGAATTTCTCAAAGGCTTCGGATTTGTACCGCATACGGTACACGTACCAATATCGCGAATGATCATCGATAAAAGTAATGAAGTATGAGAATCCACCTCCAGCAGTTACTGACATTGGTCCACATACATCGGAGTGTATGAGTTCTAATATCTCTGCTGCACGCTGTCTTTTACCTTTGAAGGGTAATTTGGTCATTTTACTAAGTAAACAAGACTCACAAGTTCCATAAGGTTTATATTTGAAGGGTTTGAAATACCCATCCTTATGTTGCTTAGTTAATCTTGTTTCATTGATATGACCTAAGCGATTGTGCCATAGAAATGATTCATTGAGATTATTCGAGTTAACGTTGTATATATTAGAGGTTGAACATTCTTTGTTAGTTTGTAAGACATAGATACCATTATTCAAAATACCATCTCCATATTTTATTTCATTGAAATAAATAGAACATTCATTACAACTTATTAGGCATGAAAAGCCTTTATTACATAAAAAAGAAATTGAAATGATGTTCTTTATTAGAGAAGGTACATAAACACATTATTCTAAGTCTAAAACTAAACCATTCAGCAAAACTAATGAATAAGTCCCCAAGCACAATGCAGCCAGTTTTGCTCCATTACCCATGCGTAAGTCAACCTCCCCATGACGGAGTCTCATACTGTTTCTCAGGCCCTGCACATTGTTACACAAGTAAATCCCACCACCGGTGTCAAGCACCCCAGTAGAAGGTTCAGAGTTTTGAGAATATAGTTCAATCATATACAACATATCTGAAGCATTGGGCTCCTTAGCCTCTTGGGCTTCCCTAGCTTCCTTGACTTTCAAGGATCTTCAGTCTTTCTTCCAATGACCATTCTTTCCATAAAAGAAACATTTCCCATTTCCCTTTTTCTTCTCCAACTTACCATTGGGCTTTAGGTGATCTGGAGCCTTGGCCTTGCCCTTATTTTTCTTTGGGCCTCGTGGCTTCAGGTCCGTACCCGTAAGCATGACAGAGGTTTTAAGTTCCAATTTCAAGTCCTTCTATACTTTCTTTATCAGATTGTGCAATTCTGCTAAAATAGCTTCTTTATAAGACAGATGAAACTGCATAATAAAGTTAGAGAATTCTTTTTGTAAGGACTGAAGAATTAGATCGTGACCTATCTCATGATCTATGATGAACCCGAGGTTGGCCAATTCTTCAATGTGGCCAATCATCTTAAGCACAGATCCTTCCTTATACCTTGTTTGGAATAAGGCACATGACACTTGGAATTTCACGGTATGAACGGAAGTTGCATACAACTTCTTCAAGTGAAAGATAATGGTTTGACCATCCATATCTTCATGAGCTTTCTGAAGTTCGTCCGACATAGAGCCAAGCATTATGCAAAGTTCTTGCTCATCATCATCGAAATGTTTCTTCCAAGCATCAAATGTATCTTGGTCAACATCTTATGCGGGTTCAGGGGAAATGGTCTTTCAAGAACATAGAAAATATTTTCTTGTCGTAAGACAATTTTAAGGTTTCTAAACCAGTCATTTTAGTTGTCCCCTTTGAGCTTATGCTCATCAAAGATGGAACGAAGTGATACTCTGTTTGCCATTTGAATGTTTGTGAAATACTTTAACCCACATGTTAAGAGAAAATGTTAAAAATATTAATATGTTTTCATTAATTTTTCATAATAACATGGGCTTTTAATATTATGAAGTTCCTCCCACTCAATTATTTTAAAATTTTAAGCAAATCGCATCAACCCCAATATGATGGATTTCTTGTGGGCAATGATCCCATTATCATCATTTCATAACTCCGACTAGGGCCGGTCATTATAAAATACGATAATTAGGTAGGTTCCCAACCAATTCATGATATAAATCACAATTCCTTGATCATTGGGTTGGGCAACCAAACATGCCATAGCTTATGCTAGTCCTTGTGGACACCCAATCATTGCCACTAAGTTATAAGACCACGCCTAAGGGTCGCTTGTGTCTTATGACTCAGAAAAGTCAAACCATTATCAATAGTATGATTTAGGGACAAATTGGTATTGGTCAGTCTGGTAAAGCCTAGTCCTGTCAATACGGTTTAAGCCATTTGGGTCTATACTTTACAATGGAAGGCAAATTTTGGACTTAAATTATTATTGAGGATTTTATCAAGTTTAAGTGAATAATTGTCAAATGAATTCCTCCATTGAAAATTCCCCAGAGGGATGGTGGAGCGAACTCTCTTAAATAACCTTACCTCTTAGGCTCTTATTGCCTTGGTGACAGGAATAAACAATAGATCCTCCAAATTAATTCAACACTTTAAATATGCTTTAAGGTAAGCTTTGAGTAAATGATTATCTAGATGTCTTCACAGCTTTTCCTTTTGGCAATAAAAAGGTAGTGAGTGAAGGAAGACACCAAATCATTATCTAACTCTAGTAATACCTTTGGTTAAATTAACTTTAGTTTAGAAAGTTTTATTAACCCCTTGGTCCCAACCCACTTGTATCTTTTATAATGTCTTTTATTATAAACAAGTGATTTATATTTATTAGCCTTAAAGGTAATATATCTATATGTTCATCACGGAATAATTACTTAGCTAAGGGATAAGTAATACACTCTCTATTTCTTAGAAAGTCTCTAGATGCTTGCACCCTAAAATAATCATGCCAATTCTAATCATACATAGAATCATCAAGCATATGAGTTTTAATATGTTGGAATTATTTTAGGCATTAAATAACTTTGATTAATATTTAATTATGATATTGCATTTTATTTTATTCAAATAAATTTACTATTCACGTTTTTTCTGCAGACGCGTGAACTTTAAATGCAATTTCACAATTCAAATCCTAAACAAATCATACAAAACTTGTGCCTCAAATTAATTTCAGGGTGTTAGGTTTCCAACGAGCTTTTCAACACCCAATTTCGAGTTCAAATGAGTGAAAACTAATCAAAACAAAAATGGCGCTCTGATAACACTATTGGGAAGCGGTCGCGAGTGCGCAGCGAAAAATCAAAATTATTATGCCTCTTTCCCTTTGCCCAAGACCCATTTTTTTTATTATTCTACAAGTCTAGGCATGTTACTATATATTCTAAGCATAAAAACTCATAAAACATGCAAAGAACAACCTAAACATGCTAACTATCAAAGGAACCCTAATTAAAACAAAGAAAGAAAAACACTTACTTGAACCGAAGACTCCTCTAGTCCTCCCTCCAATCTACAAGCTTTTCTCGAACTCAGCAAGCTCTTCCTCGTTCCAAAGAGCCACCCAAGTGTGTGGCCTCCAAAGATGCACACACCAAAGCCAAAACTCAACGGCATGACTATGCCTTGAGTGCACGGGTATTTTGCCCTTGGTGCTAGCCTAGGCAAATACCTCAAAACTTTTGACTCGAGGTTCCTCTAGTCAATTAGACTTAAGGATCCTCAAAATCAGTGGCTTACTCTTAAACTTTAGAGTTGCTCACTTATATAAAACCAAGATTTGAAAGGTTTTGGTGTAGTAAATTTGTAAAGAATTCTTTGGGTTTATATAGTGCTCCAAAGGAAACAAAATTAATTAATATTAGACATTGGATCTTAATTTAGTGGTTTAATGAGATTATAAAACCTTAATAAGGGTTTGGGCTGAATTGGAATTCAAAACAAATAACAAAAAAAAAATTACTATTCATATGAATAGTAATTTTTTTTTTAATTCCATTTCCCAAAGTGCCCCCATCGTCATTCACCAATCCCTAAACCATTATGGAACCTCATAAATGATCTGTTCAATAATTAAACACATTGAACCATTTATGAACAATTCCAACAGCAATCATATATGTTGTTATATTTGTACTGTGCACTATTAACCATTGATTTCGACTTTGTTGTGTGTGACCTATTGGGTTCCCATCAAGTTGGACATGAAATGAATCGTGATAATTTAATCGAACATAAATTATCCTCTGATCAGATGGTCGTTCGATTTCAATGACCAAGGTTGACATCTAGCAACAAGCCAAGGCCCCCAAATGAGTAGGAAAGATATATATACCCATTCTGTATGTGATTTACATATGACACGATCCCTCGCCTTACTGTATCCCCACCTATTGACCTAGGGTACGGAAAGTGTCTACCCATATGGTCAAAGGTATGATGTTGATAGTGTCATGAATCATGCTAACCCAAGAATCTCACATGATTCTTCCACTGTGGTCACAGTCTCAAGCACTGATCACACACATCAACCCGTGAACTGGAATACTACTCTTATAAGAAAATATTATCCGAGAGAGTGGAGATTCTCTGTTGTATCTTTATAAACTTCATGTGTTTCAACAAATGACCCAATCATACCCTTATGGCCACATCTTTTGAACCGGGGAAGGAGAATGTCAAATTTATTTGATCCACACATAAGATTGTAAAGACCTCAAGTCTAAGGAATAGTCATATAATCGATACATGAAAGTTCTCACAGACAAATGGGATAAACACTCCATTTGAAAACTTTCGGCGGTCAGTTCGATGGACATGAGTAACTCATGCATCCATGTGATACACCAAGCGGATGGATCTCCGCTAGTAGCCTATGAGATCGGCTACCCCACTTAAGGGCGGATCATATTATCATGCTAGTCTCTCCGCTTTGTGAACGATCAGATTATTCACAAAACTATGACTATGAACATTTAAGAGTAATGATTCTCATAAGGCGTCGAAGCCATTGTCTTATTACTCCAAGGGCTTTATTACAGTGTTGAAGATTCATATAAGTTATGTAAGACACGTATAATAAACATTGCCATTTTATTAATTAATGAAAATGTTACAAATACATGTACATATAGCCCATCCACAATTAGGGTAAAGGGCATATCCGTAACACATATAACTATGGTTCATATGTGGGCTTACAAGGGTATGGATATAGGCTCTCATCGGCGAAGGGTTGCTCACAACTAGGTCTCCCCACTCAAGGGTTCGAGCGACCAAGTGAGTGCACCTTTTTTATACCCTAGGGTACGTGCCAACGAGTGATGGTTATCATCACATAACGATCCGCCACCTTGAGTGAAAGCGACTTCATGATACATGACGCCATCGGGGTAAGAAGGGTATGCAAAATATATGAGAATTATTTAACCAAAGCCGAAGCCACGGACACTACAAGGCATTATTTCGAGGCTGATTCTCTATCCCCAGTGGAGTCGCCATCTGTAGGAGCGAAACGGGGTTTACCGCTATGCCTATGATGCTCGGCGACCACGACATTATTGGGCTCGCAGCCCGTAGAGAGTACGGAGTAGCCCGCGGGGGACTAAACCGAAGAATAAAGAAGTCGCCACCCAGTGTGAATTGGGAAATATTTAAGGCCGCACTCAACCCTCGTAAGGGAAGACCTCAAACCGTTGGGTTCGGAATGGTCCCTTACTTATGCCAGTATATTGGACGGGTTCACACAATGGTATAGCCAAGTCTTATGCAGTTCATGCAAGGAAAGTGAATAAAAATGTAACAATATACCGAAACAAAATAATAATCACAATGTTGTAGTTCCAAAAGCACATTAAATTAAGAAATACGAGATGCGATAACGATAAATATAATAAACAATCAAAAGTAGGAAAAACGTCAATAAATAAATAACAAACAAAAATGGGTTAATCACGCATATATGAATATTTCCCGAGTGGCAGGTGGAGTTGTATCCCAAGTACAAACCGCACTACCGTCCATTTGGATTCGGCTACGGAATTTACGTATGGGTTTCCATCCGATATACCACAAGGGATAATAACAATGCCTTAATACCTCAATGCAATGTAAACAGACATAAAGAATAGACGTGAAATAATAAAATAACGATAAATAGACAAAAGATAAATAACAAAATAACGGCGAAATAATAAAATAACCATAAAAATAAATAAATAGATAAAAAAGATAGATAACGAAATGATAAAGAAAAAAATGTGACCAGAAATTTGGCCGTCTTGGATGTAGGACTTCGCATACCCAACTGGACGTATTTCACGTCCAGCCAGGCTTGCAGTGTCCAGAACTATGAAAATAACTGTGGTAAGGGTGCCCTCAGGTCTTACCTTTTAAGTTGTTTTCTCGGAAGTGCGTTAGGTTGTCGCCAGAAGGAACGAAGCTTGGTTCGCTGTTTTTGGTTGCTTTTTGCTATTTCTAGTTGCTGTTTTGCTGTTTTCTGGTTGCTGTTTTTAGTTTTTTGGTTGTTTTAGCTGGTTGCTATTTTCGACTTTTTAGCTATTGTTTCACGGTTTTGGGGCTATTATTTCACGGTTTTGGCTGTTTTTCTCTCTGTTTCGGTTTCATGGTTCTTCTCTAGTTTTTTGGTTGTTTGGTTCGGTTGTTTGGTTTACCTTTTGCTTCGGTGATTGGTTGCTTCTTCTGATTTATTTTTTTGGTTTCGGTCTTCCTCTTATTTCGGTGATGATTGTTTTTTTTCCTTACTATTTATCGGTGATGGAAGAAGAAAATGAGGCTCTAGGGTTTTTTTTTTCTTGGTTGTTCACGTCCAAAGGTCTCCCATTTGTTGATGATTTGGTCCCATTTTTATAATGATTTGAAGGATCTCCAAATAGGGAAACAAATCATGAAAATTTGGGAGATATATTCTCAAATTATTTTGAGAATAAAATCTCATAAATATGGTGATGTGGGGATCTCAAATCTTGTTAATTTGGTAAGGGTGTGATTTCAAATCTTGTTAAATTGGAAAGTGTTTATGAGAGGATTTGAGCATGTGGATTGCATGAGGGTTTATGGTGGATGGCGTGGGCTTGCATGGGATGGTTGGGGCTAAAGTTATGAGGTTGCGTCAAGGGCTAAATTAGGGGTAGATGCATGGTGGGTCCAAGGCTGAGGCTTGAAACAGAAACTAGCTGAGCGAATCCGAGGCTGGCTAGTGAGTCTGAATCCGATGAGGGGTTAATTTTGGAGGTTCTCCTTCATTCCGACATTAATTTTTCACAACTTCCCCAACTTTTCAAGAAGTGCCTCCATACAAGGATCATCATCGAGCTTATGTAAAAATACAATGTCTACAGTAAGGATGGAGAAATTTCAAGGATGAAATTTTATAAGGAGAGGAGGACGTAATATCCTGAGTTTTTTGGAACAATATTGGAAGGTTTTCGAATTTAAGTTAACATTTTGGAACAAGATATTATTCGAAAATAAAAGTTTATGTGTTGGAAAATAAGTCAGAATATTTTAAAGTGAAGATTTTTCGCATTAGAAAAGGTTTGGTTTCGAGAATCGGTTACGCGATTTCTGATTTTATCGTTATACCCGTAAAAGTTTCTTGTTTCGGCTGTAAAAATTGCAAAAACCTCTGATTAAGCTGATTCTTGAGCTATCAAACTCTTTTTTCCGAGAAGAACAACTTCCATGTTGAACAGTTTTTTAAATTCACGTCAGAAGGGCTTCAAAATTATCGATTTCCGAAATTACCCTTCTAAGTGAGGGCAATCTTGTAATTCCTAGATTAATGATATTATATGTCATTTTTTTTATTGTCTGCTTTTAAAAAAAAAAAAAAAAAAGCAGAGAAGAGATGGGATAGAACGTGGGAGAGAAAGAAAGAAGAAGCCGCCGGCAGACAGCCTTTTGGCCATTGCCGACGACGCGCGACGCACCATGAGGGTCTTCTGGCCAAGAATGTTCACATGACGGCCGATGATCAAACCATGGTGGCCGGGAAACATCGCAGAAGGAGAGAGAAGTCACAAGTTTCTTGGATTCGATCCTGGGTCATCGCTTCGTTTCACGGCCCGAGCCACCCACCAAATCAAAGCTCTCGGAGAGTACTACAAGATGACAGTGACGATATTCCGATCCATGCTTGGTTGCATGTTAAACGAGATGAATAGTAGCTTCGATCAGAATTCTATCGATTCCAGCACGTTCGTGGAGTCTGTATAAGGCCTCAGAATCTTGGTAAGACCTCCCGGTAAAAATTCGCAAATTTCAAGTTTTTCATTAAATGTTCGGATGCATCCAGTAGTTTCGTAGAGTAGCGTAATGATATAAACAAAATTGTTTGAGTTTTAGTATATGGAATATGTGCATTTGGTAGAATCCGAGTGAAAACGGACAAGTTTGATCGATCCAATAGAATATTTTAGTTTTCGATAAAAGCGGGCTTTGCATATAATGATGTGTTTTGATTTTAACGATAGTTATGAGTTATATATGATATTACGAACATGTTTGGATAAATCCGGATAGATTTGAAGACTTCGGGACCCTTCCGTAGCGTTTGCATAAATGTTTTCGAAAGATTTTCCAAAAATACGTAAACCGAGAATTTAAGTTAACTGATGACTTGAGTTAGTTTATAATGATATTTTAAGACTACTGAAACTGAAAGTAGTGAAATCAAACTTGTTTGGGTCGTCCCGGAAAGATCCGACACTTTGTCAAAATGAAGTTGAGAATTTCATAAGTTGCGATTCTAACAATCTTTCGCTATTTGTTTTGGCAGACTTGACTAGGACCCAGAGTGCTCGTGAAGCGAGGTAAGTAACCAATGCGACGAGAACATGAATTGGTGAATTCATGTTCTAAATATTTATATATACACATACATATATACATAAATGTAGACGACTAATGTGTTAGGATAACAGAGAACAGTTAAGAGGTGATTTTGAGTACGGGATATAATATTACGTATAATTAAGTGTATCGACCGCCACATGTATGAATATTTGCTAATGCTTTAATGTGAAGTGAAATTTTTATGAGCATAATGTGTATGTAATTATGTATGTAAGGGTATGAACCTGCAATGATATGATTACGTGTAAGTAAATGAATAAGTAAATGTACAAGTATATGAACATATATTTGTATATGCGTTTGATGATAATGTATGTAAAGGTTTGTTATAAGGAATCAGCAAATGGGGCAAACCATGATTTCTAATTTGACATTAGTTATGTATGAATACGGTAAATGAATAAGTAGCTATTGTTTATATATGTGATTTATTTGTATAGAGATTGAAGAGGTTAAGCATGATAAGGAATGAGTATAACCCAAACGCTTTTTAAATGAATATGTGTAATTAATAAGTTTTGTATCAAAGGTTTCAAGAAAATAGGAAACTAAGTATGTTTGTTTGATAAATGAAAGACATAAGGATTTTTAAAGTTATGGTATTGACGTTCATAATAATATATATATACGTATGTTATAATATATGTATTATGTGAGTGTTTGAAAGATAGCTTAGAGTGTTGTCAGGGATGTGCTTGTGTGTGAAAGATTGTGCAATGAGTTTGTGTTCAGTGATATGTGTGTATTTTTAATTGGTCAATGTTCTTGTAGTATATTAGTCGAGCTAGTTAGGGATCTATTCAGATGAAATTCATCCCATTCGTATTCTAAAATATGTAATCAGTCTCGTATGAGCATTGTATGTGTAAGCCAGCCATATATGTGTGTTGTTTGATTATGTCATTTGTGATGTATTGGTTGTTATGTGTGCTTCGTGGTTGGTTGCATGATGGTTGTATGTATGTCTAAGTGTATGTATGTGTATGATAGATTTCGTAATGTATATGTGTTGGATAATATGACCCATAGCATCACTATTTGTACAGATCATAGTGTTGTTGTACAAATTAACTATGTGACAAGGAAATTGCACTCTCATCATTTGTGATTAGATCACCTTAGATAAATAAATGAAGAGAGGTCTCTATGATTAGTTCCTGGATTGAGAATGATATGAGACAGTATCAGTCCACGAAGGATTAATCATTAAATATCCCTAGCCGGAGTATTATCGAGACTGGACATCGATAATGCGGAATAGGCTAGTATTGCACTTGTGCGCGTTGTGAGGGCACAACAGCATAGTTCTCATATATTTGGGTATTGGATACTCATGCAAATGCGATAGGAGGTTGTGTTTCACCGATGGTACGGGAAACAGCTTCGCTCTAGATAGACCCATCGGAATCCCATTGGTATTATGACTATGTGTCTATGGGAGTCAGACATTAGGGTAGGTGTGTATGGTCTTAACCTGAGACTTGCACCGCTAATGCTTACGACAATCAATATGCTTTAGTTGAGGTCGTCCAGGACTCTAACCGGTTCTGTGTACGCCAATGCTGGGCATATTGAGAATCGTAGAGTATTGGGTGTGATGTCAAGACGGAAGTATCACTCCAGTCATAGTGGAGATGATGTCACGCAAGATACGGTATTAGTGCTCTTAAGTGTTGGCCAGCCATCGGGATATTATGACAAGGTCATGTATATCCGATTATAGAGACTAGTTACCAGACATCCGATATGTGCTTCGGACGGGGCAGACACTTATCCAGCCCCAGCCCTAGCACGTGACTATCCGATACTGGACCGATACACACGATACTTGGTATACTACGCTTGATATAGATCTTAAATATTCTTAGATGAATATGACCGGAGAATTGGATAGACTTCGTGCTTTGCTAGAAGCCGATCTTGTCTCGTAAATCGGTAGAACGTAGTACTTGGTACGTACGTGATTCGGATATTCCGACGACCGTATTTACTGCCGAATTATCCGGGGATCTCATGGGACGCTTCCCGATAATGCACCGATGACGCATAACTCGCACTCATTAATAATCTGGGATTATATAGAAGAAAGAGAAAATTAATCTAGGATTAATTACGGAGATATTTTATCTAGGATAAAATATCGTATAGAGAGAGATAACGATTAATTTGGAATTAATCGATAAATTAATATATTCGATATATTAAACGAAATTGGATTTCGACGCGAAATTGAAATTGGATTTTAATTCGGGCGAACGAATTAATTTAGAATTAATTCGTTAGCGACATGAATAGTGAATTCGATAGGCGTAATCATTTAATTACGACGCAACGGAAAACTCGCTAATTTGGAATTAGCGAACCCGAGCCCGAGTGTGATTGCGAGCACATTCGTATTTTGAATTCGAGTGCGGCGACGCAAGTCACATCAAGCGTCAAATCATTCGTCACATCAAGCGTCAAATCAAATGTCACTTTGAGTGATGTGATTGATTGATGTGATTGATTGATTGAATGACTACATGTCACTTTGATAAAGTGAAATGAATAGTTGATGGAAGTAGATGAAATAGTGTTAGTTGTTGAGACTTTTACCATTTTATTATTTTGATGTATTATTTGGTAATTGTTTTAACATATTTTTTTGGAAAATATATATAAAGCATTTTGGAAAATGCTTTGACCAACAAATACACATTTTTCTCTCCTCCATCTCTCTCTCACAATTCACGCCCAAGGGGCTTCATTTCTTTCTTCTTCACAGCTCACTGCCGTGAGCTTCAAGGGAGCAATGAGTGAGTTTTTGTGGCAAAAACTCAAGTGCTAGCACACTTACGGGACTTGCGAAGGTGTTAGGGAGGTTCACCCATGAGGCGGGATCCAATCGACGAAGTTTGGAGCTTCAAATTTGGATCCAAAACTGCCCAAAACAGTGAGCAAATCTGCACCAGTGGGCGTGACCAAGGCAGTGGAGTTTTGGCTTCATTCGTCTTCAAATCGTCTCAACCGATCGATGTGAGTATTCCACAACTTCGTCGATATGTATTCGCAATGTTTTTCATGCTTATAATCGATCCGGGACCTTAATAGAAACCATCAATGGCATCAAGAGCCTAGGTTTGAGCATGAAAATTTTAGGGCTTAAAATTTGGGCAAATTGAATTTGAGCATGATTTTGTGAAATTGGATTGATGAATATGCTTAAATGTGTTTGTATTGAAAGTTGATTGGATCAATTTCATGAAAATTGATTTGGAATAATTTTCCCAACCAAATGTTATGTTGGCCGAATGTGTAATGTATTTTGGAATTCTTGGAATTTTTCATTTTGATTCATTAGATAAGTTGTAATGATGTTGGATGATGTTAATTTAAGATTGAATTGGATTTAATTTTGAATTGAACAAAATCCCCAAAATGCTTATGGTGGCCGAATGTAACATGCCCTAATTTAGTCTTGGATTTTTGATTTTTGAACATTGGATGTATTGGAAATCATTTAGGATGGTGATTTGATGTCGATTGTGGGTTCGATTGGATTGAAACCAAATCGGACACAAAATCCCTCCTTGGCCGAGACTTAAAAGCATGTAATGGGTTTGATTTTTTCATTTATGTGTTGGACATGTGATGATGAAAATGAGCATGATTAATTGGACTAATTTCATGTTTTGGAAATATTGATTTGGGTGATTAATCATGTAATGCACTTTAGGTAATTAAATTGCGGAATTGGATTTATGTAATTTAGTTATTTAGGCCTTAAATTGGATTTGGGCTTATTATGTTGTAAATGGGCTTATTGGGCTTGTGTTGTACAAAGTTAGATTTAGGCCAAATGGATTGGATCCAATTGGGCCCAAAGCCACTTCCGTTAAGCCCAAATGCGACTTATAAACCTTAAAAGTTTAATTGGGCCTAATGGGCCTAAATTGATTTCTAGGCTTATGGGGTTACTCCTTGATTGGGCTTTGGTTGCCGAAGCCCACGCCTTAAAGAAATTAATTAAAGCCCATTAGACTTGAATTGAATTGATGTTGGACGTTAATCGGGCTTTGAGACCCGAAGCGATTAAATTTGGAATTTAAGTCGTTAAAGGTTTATTAAATAAAGTGTAATATTTAATTTGGAATTGAATAGGGAATTAGTATTAAATACATGTTAAATTGGATTTAATTATGTAGTTTAATTTAATTCAAGAATTCATACTTTGAGTACTTATTCGCAAAACGAGTTTGACTCGAGCAAAATCAAATCGTTGTTTGAACATTGGATGATCACATAATTATCAGATTAATTAATTTGATTAGATTGATTGATAGCATGCTTATGTGTGAATACGTGGTTGTGATGAATGAATAATGTATATCGGATGGATATTAGTCGGGTGGGGCAATTTTGGAAATTGTTGTAATAAATTCGATTTATTAAATTGGACCTGCGTGTCCAGCCTTATCACCTCTATTCTCTTTGTATTCTCTTCTCACCTATTCCCCTCAATGTAAATGAGGTTTCTTTAGAAGTGTAGTGTAACGGGTAGAAGTAATACAAGTGCTAGCTTGAGTGAGAAAGGGAGAGATTTGATCTAGGATCAATGTGTAAAGTATCCATCCGCATATCATTATTATTTATTTTCATACTCGCTTTATTATGTATTTAGAATGCATGTTTAAGGGTGTATGATGATGAGACCTTAACAAAGATAATGAAATTGGTAGCCAATTTGCACGCGAAAAGCCCTCATTAAATATCATGCGTCTTTTCCTTCCATTGAGTGATTCTTACTCAAGATCCGAGATTGGCATGGGTTGTTGGCCAAAGTCAAGCCCCTGTCCGTCGAAGATGTGTTTGAATCATGAGGCTTTGTTCCATATTGGTGTCTTGTCCAAGTTGTGGTTTGTTGGCCAAAGTCAAGACCACTTCTTGTCCATCGACATTGATTACGAAGCTTCCATGGTCAATGGGTCCGCGCTTGACTGGGATCATCAGGTTTGTTGTGCCAAAGCCAAGGCCTAGTTGATTCAGAGGAAAAAGGTTAGGGTATATATTGGATATATAGGCATATATAAGATATATGTTTCGGACTTGGATGTCCACCTACTGGATCTAGGAATTGGATTAGATCCAATTGATCTTAGAGATCTACCTAGTTAATTATCATACAATTTGTTGGCCAAAGTCAAGATTGTGTGATATTTAACGGGATCCTAGCCCACTAGGAAACACGGTTTCCCGAGTACTCGACAGAGGGTTAGAGGCTCGACGAAAAATAGTGGGAGGCAAGAATTGAATTTGCAATATTCGTTCAATTACTCGCCATACGAGCTCAAACAAATATCACTCGTCATATATTAAAAGTATTAGTTGGACTAATATTTAATGTTGTTTTAATAAACAGTTGGACTGTATTATACTTGATTATATATAATTGGATTATATTAATCAATATATTTGAATTAATTAATTTCAGTTTACAGTTGATTTTATAATTGGATTATAGTAATCAATGTAATTGAGGTTAATTAATTTGGATTATATTTGATTATATAGTTGGACTATTATAATCATTATAATATATATAGTACCACTAATCGTTGATTAAATAGTTGGACTATTGTAATCAAGATAAAATTGAAAAGTTGGATATTTAAAATATAATCTGAGATTAAAATATTTTAAATGATTTAATTTTCAAATTGGGAATAATAATAGGTTACTTTATTTGATAAAATAACTTATTATACCTTAAGCCCAAAATTAAGCAAAATAAGTAGAGCATAAAATCTTTGGAAGATTTATGTGATGATGACTTTAATGCTTAATTTAATATACTTGTCATAAATCTAATTTTAGATTTAATAAGTATTAAAATTGCAATAAATAATTCTTGGAGAATTAATTGACTATTCTAGAGGTGAAAAGTCAAAGTTTGCAATTGGGCATGTAGCACGAGGTGCACATTGTTTCGATATTCTAAAAACCCAAGGCTTGGCCTAAGGTTCCTGAAATATTGAAAAGGATAATTGACATATCCCAAAGTGACTACCATTTGGATATGGCAGACACGAAGGAATTAAAGAAAGGGCAAGGCTCTGACTTTAAAAATGTTTGTCAAAGTTATGTTCACTACTAGTATTGAAATTAGATTTTAAATACTTAGTGTGGTACATAGAATATATGTATTGATGTTCAGAATCTGCTTTGAGCAGGATACTGACTTCAAGCTAAGATTGCTCTGCGAATCGGAAACGGGACGAAAGTCGCTGTTTCGACCGTAGATACCTAAGTTTAGGAACTACCCTTCGGATGTGGACTTAAATTAGGAACTGTTATAATGTAACTAGTTTGACTAGAGACATTATCTCTATATCAGTGTTTAATCCATTGTGGATAAACCTTTATATTCTAGAACACTAAGTGTTTCATTATATAAAGATGATACTGAGATAAACACATTAGATGTGAATAACAGAATTTATATTTTGAATATAATTAAAATCTCAAAACATATAAAATGACAAATAAATAGCTCAAATTGATTTGATCAAGTAGAGACTTATTTGTGGCATTGTTGTCTGGGACATAATTAAACAAGACTCGTATATCCGCACTTTTGAAGAGTGGGTACTAGGACTGATTTGACTATTCAAATAAAGTCTACGAATCTAGTTTGTTAGGTAAAGTACCTAAAACACTGTTTACTTGGTAATAGTGTAAGTGTCACCGATCTGTTAGCCCTATTCATGGTGAAGTTAGTGGGCCCATATCTAGCTAGGCTAGATGTGAACATGAATATTTCGTGACCTTAACGGATGTGGCATCACGTTATGGTTATATGTTTCTTTTGAAGAACACAGATCGGAAAACTATTAGAGTTTCGACACGAAGTAGATAAACAGATCGGCTATAGTATTATACCGTCACGGTAAGACCGTAATGGAAAATACTTAAGCAGTAAGTTAAACATACATGAAAGAGTATAGTATTCTTTCAGATGAGGACTCCTCCCGAGACACGTCAGTTAGACGGTGTGTCCGAACGAAAACCGAATTTTGTTGGACATGATAAGGTTTATCACGAGTCGCTCTGAGCTATCATTTCCTTCATTAGGATATGTATTAACAGTGCAAAACTTATTTAGAATAAGGTTCCATATAAATCTGTTTGACAGATATCATATAGGATATGAACAAGAAAGAAACAGGGTTTCTCATTCCTAATAATTTGGGTATGCCGGGCATAACATTTGGATGATACCAAATTAGAACCCAAATTGGATAAGTGCCAATTATAGGTTATCCTAAGGGAAACCATAAGTATAGTACTTATAAATCTCACATGAGAACAATATAATTGTTGCTCACCATGCGGTTTTCCTAAGAGGAATACTGATATGTAGTGGTCAGTGGGAGGATAGTGATACTTGATGAAAATCGGAGTAATACTGTTCAAGGCACGAAGTCCTTAATGGAACACATATAGTTCATCAAGGATTAAATTAAACTATTAATCTTCGAATACACAAGAACCTCGTAGATCGGAGAGAATCAGAAAACAACCTGGGGTATGGGTTTCTGATGTAACCCCTTAAAGATGTAAATCTTGTGGAGGTATACCAACCGACTACGTTTCAAGGAAGTGATACAAGGTATCGACTCCCTATTATGGCAAAGTGCCATGAGTCCGAAATGGATTCCTTGTATAACAACTATGTTTGGATACTAGTTGTTGTACCGCAAGGCATTATGCCTATTGCTACAGTAAACGTCTTTAAGGAAGACATACATGGATGGCAACATACCAACGTACAAAGCTAGGCTTTTGACGGAAAGGTATCGTTATCAACATTGTGTTGATTACGGTTCAACCTTTTACCTGTTGCCATGGTAAATCCATTTTGAAGATGCTTGTAGATACTGCATATTTCATTTATGAAATGTGTCAGTTAATGATCAAAATCGCTTTCCTAAAAAGGAAACCTCTTGGAGGATGCTTACAACATCCTGACGATTTTGTATAACCGACAAACAAGGTTTGCGGGTTATCTGATCCATGTTTGGATTGAAGCAAGCATAAGGTTCTTGGAACTGTCGTTTTGAAATAATCATAATGGTTAATGATTTGATTCAAAACGAAACGATTCTTGTGTATATAAGGAGGTTAGTGGGAGCGCACTGACAAGGAAATTCCCATAAAGCAATTGGTGAAAGCTTGGCTTTCACAGAAATTCTCCGTAGAATTCTGGGGAGTAACAACCTTTATTCAAGGAATGAAGATCTGCTGGGATAGATTTGGAGTTGTTAACACTCTCTGGGAAATTGTACATTTAAAATGTACTTGATTTGGTGTCCCATACGCTTTGAGCATATGGAGTCATAATCAGGACAATCCAAGTGATAGTCACTGGATTGAAGTTAATGACATCTATTAGTATCTTAGAGAACTAAAGATGTTGTCTTAAACTATGGAGAATGAGAACTTGAAGTGACTGGGATCACTGCTGCAAGTTTCCAAATAGTTAAATACTGCGGTACTATAATGTTTGAATAACGGGACAGTGAGCTGGAAATCTTCCGAGCAAGATACTGTTGCCGAATAAACAACAAATGCGGATTATTGTTGCAGCTGAGGCAGCAATAGAAGCCATTTGGGTCGATAATAAATCTAATTAGATTAGATATAGTTCTGTTAGCAGCTGAGCTAGGCGTCAGCACAGGCTAAGGAAGTAAATGTCTCATCGACGATCCAGATATATACTTCTATATCATCTGATTCGTTCGGATCATACATCGTGGCGATGTGATGATCGTATAAATCGCGTCAGACGATAATCATTGAAATCCGCTGACGAAAACCTTTCCTCAGCAATTTGAGCGAACCGTACATAGTTCGGGTGTGGGACACTTGAGTGACTGGCTATGTGCCAAGTGGGAGATTGTTGGATAATATGACCCATAGCGTCACTATTTGTACAGATCATAGTGTTGTTGTACAAATTAACTATGTGACAGGAAATTGCACTCTCATCATTTGTGATTAGATCACCTTAGATAAATAAATGAAGAGAGTCCCTATGATTAGTTCCTGGATTGAGAATGATATGAGACAGTATCAGTCCACGAAGGATTAATCATTAAATATCCCTAGCCGGAGTATTATCGAGACTGGACATCGATAATGCGGAATAGGCTAGTATTGCACTTGTGCGCGTTGTGAGGGCACAACAGCATAGTTCTCATATATTTGGGTATTGGATACTTATGCAAGTGCGATAGGAGGTTGTGTTTCACCGATGGTACGGGAAACAGCTTCGCTCTGGATAGACCCCTCGGAATCCCATTGGTATTATGACTATGTGTCTATGGGAGTCCGACATCAGGGTAAGTGTGTATGGTCTTAACCTGAGACTTGCACCGCTAATGCTTACGACAATCAATATGCTTTAGTTGAGGTCGTCCAGGACTCTAACCGGTTCTGTGTACGCCAATGCTGGGCATATTGAGAATCGTAGAGTATTGGGTGTGATGTCATTACGGAAGTATCACTCCAGTCATAGTGGAGATGATGTCACGCAGGATACGGTATTAGTGCTCTTAAGTGCTGGCCAGCCATCGGGATATTATGACAAGGTCATGTATATCCGATTATAGAGACTAGTTACCAGACATCCGATATGTGCTTCGGACGGGGTAGACACTTATCCAGCCCCAGCCCTAGCACGTGACTATCCGACACTGGACCGATATACATGATACTTGGTATACTACGCTTGATATAGATCTTAAATATTCTTAGATGAATATGACCGGAGAATTGGATAGACTTCGTGCTTTGCTAGAAGCCGATCTTGTCTCGTAAATCGGTAGAACGTAGTACTTGGTACGTACGTGATTCGGATATTCCGACGACCGTATTTACTGCCGAATTATCCGGGGATCTCATGGGTCGCTTCCCGATAATGCACCGATGACGCATAACTCGCACTCATTAATAATCTGGGATTATATAGAAGAAAGAGAAAATTAATCTAGGATTAATTACGGAGATATTTTATGTAGGATAAAATATCGTCTAGAAAGAGATAACGATTAATTTGGAATTAATCGAGAAATTAATATATTCGATATATTAAACGAAATTGGATTTCGACGCGAAATTGAAATTGGATTTTAAATAGGGCGAACGAATTAATTTAGAATTAATTCGTTAGCGACGTGAATAGTGAATTTGCTAGGCGTAATCATTTAATTACGACGCAACGGAAAACTCGCTAATTTGGAATTAGCGAACCCGAGCCCGAGTGTGATTGCGAGCACATTCGTATTTCGAATTCGAGTGCGGCGACACAAGTCACATCAAGCGTCAAATCATTCATCACATCAAGCGTCAAATCAAATGTCACTTTGAGTGATGTGATTGATTGATTGAATGACTACATGTCACTTTGATAAAGTGAAATGAATAGTTGATGGAAGTAGATGAAATAGTGTTAGTTGTTGAGACTTTTACCATTTTATTATTTTGATGTATTTTTTGGTAATTGTTTTAACATATTTTCTTGGAAAATATATATAAAGCATTTTGGAAAATGCTTTGACCAACAAATACACATTTTTCTCTCCTCCATCTCTCTCTCACAATTCACGCCCAAGGGGCTTCATTTCTTTCTTCTTCACAGCTCACTGCCGTGAGCTTCAAGGGAGCAATGAGTGAGTTTTTGTGGCAAAAACTCAAGTGCTAGCACACTTACGGGACTTGCGAAGGTGTTAGGGAGGTTCACCCATGAGGCGGGATCCAATCGACGAAGTTTGGAGCTTCAAATTTGGATCCAAAACTGCCCAAAACAGTGAGCAAATTGCACCAGTGGGCGTGACCAAGGCAGTGGAGTTCTGGCTTCATTCGTCTTCAAATCGTCTCAACCGATCGATGTAAGTATTCCGCAACTTCGTCGATATGTATTCGCAATGTTTTTCATGCTTATAATCGATCCGGGACCTTAATAGAAACCATCAATATGGTTATATGTAATGAATGAATAATTTGAAACTGATGTGAATATTAGATGTTTTAAAGCGTGTTTGTTATGATATGTTGGTATATAAATATAGCTGTAAGAATCCTAAAATTGTGTTTGCATGAATACAATAGAGTTTTTCAGGATTACTAGGTTACTACGATTTCAAAATATTCAACTTTATTTTTTTATCCTTTATTCCTTACACATGCCAAATTCTCATATTTACATATCTACATATGTGCCAACCTAATAGCTAAACATCTAAAGCATAAAAATCAATTCTCGAATATCATAGAGTACATCGTTTAATATCGAATTCCTTCCAATCGCGTGAAACATGCGGTCATATAAACACCATTGAAATATCATCAAATCGATAAATCAAACCAAGTTACTTCAATTTGAAACAAACTTTATTCGATTTGATTCAAACTTCCTTAACTTCTGATTGCCTTACAATAACTTGGCATCCGGGATTCATATGCATTCACACTTATAACTTCTTATATTGACACCGGTTTTCAAGTCATACATTCATTCCCCAATAGCACACAGTCCATCAATATCACGGATTCTAACATACACATGTACACTTAAATATACATACAGTCATCATGCAACCAACATTGAAGCATGCATAACAGCCAATATATCACAAAGAACATAACCAAATAATACATACATATGGCTAGCTTTCACATACAATACTCGTACGGGACTAGTTATATATTTTAGAATAGGTATGAGATGAATTTCGTCTAAAAGGATTCCTAACCATTACGACTACTACACCGTGAAGTCATCAACCAATTAAATACACACAAAAGTGCACACATCACATAATGCAAACTCATTGTATGATTATTCATACACAAGCACGTACATGGAAAACACTCCAAACATCATTCAAATACTCATATACATACATATGTTTCAAACATACGAATATACACATTACTATGAATTCAAATGTCATATCTTTAACATTCCCATATCTTTTCTTTTATCAATCAAATAAATTCAATTACAGAATTTCTATCTAGAAACATTTGATACAGTATCGTTACCAAATAAATATATATCCAGGTCCTAGTCAAGTCTAGCATGGAGAAGAAAAGAAAACCCACTCTTGGTTGCCTTGCCTTGGACGAAAATGAAGAGAGCAAAATTTTGTGTAGAAGTTTCCTTAATTTTCTAGGCATTTCGTGACTGTCTCTATTTTTTTTTTAATAAGATGAACAGTAGCTTCTATTTATAATAGGGGAAGAATTTCTTTAGGATTAAATAATATTATTTCTTTAAGTCTTGTGAAATTTCTAGAGTATTCCCAATGTGCTATAGTAATAGATTTTACTAGTTTCTGGTCCGAGTTTGGAAAATTATTCAACAAGAAAGTTATAGATCTTCGTCTTAGCTTTCTGACGATATACATTTCACTAAAATCAGATATCGTATAGAAAGGTAACGGTGAAAATACCAAAGGATGTCTGAATCACGTTAAAATTTAAATACACAACGAAGTTGAAAATTTTTCATTTTGTGTTTCTAAAATAACTTATATAAGTAATAACTTACTAATGATGCACGTTTGAATGCTTAAAAATGTCACGCAACACACGAAAAAATTTCATAATTGTACCACGAAAATCAGGCTGTTACAATTCATGTTACTTTTCATTTAATGTAACTTTCTCTCGTAAATTTTTCGTTAGCAAGTAATTAAGTAATTTGAGAAAATGACTGAAAATTTTAACTTACAAACATACATTTAAAATTTCATTCATCACATACTAAAATCATCACAAGCATTTGGCATAAAATTAAACATGATGCAATGATCATTTAAAATGAATAAGAAACCTAAAAATAATTACTATGCCATGGAAACCTAACATTCCACAAATAAGTGTCGTCGTACGGTGGGTCAAATATTTGCATGCTAGATCGAGACAATCTCAATTAATTAATATATACGGGAATAACTCTTATTCATATATTAATCAACCGCCATTTGATTTGATCAAGGAATTTTGATTAACATTTAATCATTCATTTGTGAGTTTAACCTGTTATTTCAGAACTTTTGGACTTAACTAGTAAAGTGCCCCCGTAGGGTAGGTGAGTTCACCAGATAGATCTAGAATTCCTATCCTCTCGGAATCCGATCTTGATATTGATCCAAAATGGACACCAGCCGTAGGGGACGAAAATAAAGTTGTCTCGAGGCGCCTTTTGAATCTCACGTTATTGAACTAACAACGAAGATCATGAGATATATTATCATATATCCCTCTCTCATTCACTATTTTAAAATTTAAGGTTTCTATTACACTATTATCTAAATTGCTTAGATTATGCGCGGCAAAAAACATAACCTAATTAATACTAGCGGATTATTAGTGACTTCTCCAAATTTTAACACTTAAAATTGTATCCACTAATTTGATTAGTCTCAACTAATATAATTAATTAAATAATTTAATCTAGCATTCCTGTTAGTGAGTTATTTCAATTTTAACTCTTAAAATTTTAGTTCACTATTTAAAGTTCAAAATTTTGAATTCAGATGTTAACAATTATTTAATTAAATAATTTAATTAAAATACATGTGACTTATGTTATTTTTCTTTGGTACGTGGAATTGTATTCCGAGTGAAAACCACACTATCGTCCGTTCGGAATCAGCTATGGAATTTATATCCAGGTTTTCATCCTATATACCAAAATAAATAACTAGTCTCCTATTAATTATCTTTTTCCGAATTACCAAATTTAACTTATTTAAATTAAATTATTTAATTTATTTACATGCATGAATCTAAATTTAAACTATTTCAATTTACATAACTTTTATTCTTTGATTAATTAAACATGCATATAATGTCAAGACATGTTATAATGCATGAGTAGGCATCTTATGTTATATGACATGTTATTCAAACAATTTGAATTATAACATAATATAACAAAACTAATGCATTGACCAGCCTCTTATTTTTTCTAAACTAATCTAATTAGTAAAAAATCATCAATGCATCATTTGGTCTTCAACTCTTACTTCATGGAATGACTTGCGTTAAAAAACCTCCTTATTATGTTGTTGATGGCAATGGTTCCACAATTTACATTAAATATGGATACAATGTAAAATTATATAAATAAATAATTTTAAAACACTTGGAAAATGGCCTTATGGCCTTACATTCCCCAAAATAAATAACATAAAAATAAGAGCCGAAAAAATTTACGGCCACTGTATTTTTTTACAATAAATAAAAATTCATCACATGAATATTGTTATCACATAAAATTTATTTATTTTATGCCCACTCTTATGACATATAAAGTTTTTTCATGCATCTCATACAAAAAAATAGACCAACCATAATTATCACATAATTAAAAAAAAAAAAAAGAAGACTTAGAATACTATACTTTTCAACCTCACTCTTGATGCCAATTATAGGAAATGATTTCCCACGCGGTGGAACTGTGTTAGGCACCAGGATCGACCTTGAAATATTTTTCACTCTTCCTCCTCATTGCTGAATCTGTCCAGTCTCTTTAGCAACTATTTTGTGTTATTTTTTTATGAACAATAATAATTTTATTGTTCACTCTAAATTTCTCGTGTTTACTATTCACTGATACAGTGCGTTCGGTTACTGTTCACTGCTACAGTACTCGTGGTTACTATTCACTACTATATTACACATAAAATTATG
The DNA here is from genome assembly GCA_019454045.1 of Zanthoxylum bungeanum. Classification (NCBI taxonomy): domain Eukaryota; kingdom Viridiplantae; phylum Streptophyta; class Magnoliopsida; order Sapindales; family Rutaceae; genus Zanthoxylum; species Zanthoxylum bungeanum. Next base: position 79,639 of record SKCR01033730.1, read on the forward strand.
CATATTATGCTAAATCCTCTATAACAGTTATGAGTGTTTTTTAACCTCCGTTACAGCCCAAAGACAATCCCGAATCAGCCTCGAAGAAGAATAAGAAGATGGTTTCGTCAACACTACTCAGCCTTCCATGCTATTCTCGTTATTAACAAATTGAAGTGTGGGCTTCACTCACAATCTTTAATCTATAAACTCTTTAGAGAAAAATATCACACTATTATTTTTTTTTCTTTCAACATTTCAGAGAAAAGAAGATGAACAAGGTGGCTATGTATTTTTTCAACAATGAGATTAGATAACAAAGCAAAACAACTTTTTCTTTTATAAGCTAGGTTTATATTAACATAATTGTAATTGAAATTACCATTATATCCCTAAACCCTTGGGTATTTTTTTTTACCAAACTTTTCAAATTTTGTAACAATAAAATTCATGATCAAATGTCTTCATAATAAAAATATTAAACTTGCAACTTAATACTATTTTATAACTCATTTTGAAATAATATGTATTGATATCAAATAATAATTATACACATTTAAATTCAAAATAATAATTAAATTGTCATATAATTTAATATTTACAAAATATAAATATAAATGTATATGATTATCTCATAATCATTAAATAATGAAAATTTTATATTAAACTTATTTAATATAGTTTTCAAGTATGACTTCAATTATTTATCACATTAATAATTTTAACATAATCTATTCTTATGCATGTGAGTTCATAATTGAACTATCCAATTATGATATGATTTGCTATAGTATATCGAGCTAGCACAAGGACTAAATGGACTTGTAGCTCCAAGCTCCAATAATCCCAAAATATTAATTAAAACTTTGTAATCAAATATTCTGAATTATTAACTTTTGGATATTCCATTAAAAACCTAATGTTGCACTCTCATTACTGCATATATATATTTTATACTGAAACGCATCGGCGTCCACCGATATAATCACTGCATATAGATCGACCATCCACAAGTATCTCATAATTAGAGCCTGGTTATAATGTCTGTTGTGCCCCTCTCATTATTTTATGCCATAAGTACCATTGATTCTCTAATGAACGATTTATTCATAACTATTAAGAATATTAATATTTTTATTCGCAATATAAGGACTTAGGCTCTCTAACTGTTCAAGTACTGAATCAACCCTTAAGAAAAATACTCATCTACTTCTCGCAAGAAGGAGTGGATTCCATAACTATGTAAAACGTCCTCAGCCACACAGTAAATCATGTCCCAAAAATGAGGATTCAGATCAACCCATATATGATCATCTTTTAGACTGATATTAATTTCTTTATTTAACAGATATTAAAATAAATTCATTTTTATCTTGGTCCAGTCCTATATGATCGCATCATATAAGGTGTCTTCATTCCCATGTCACCACATGAACGAACCCGGATCAAAGTTGTCATACAATATAGAATGGATCGCAGTTGTAGATAAACCACAAAAAAGTGCCCGTCTTTGTTTGCTCTCTATGGATAATTTAGGATTATAAATTTCAGACTTAAATCTTCTTGTGTATAACACTTATCACTAAGTGAGAAAGTACATTTAATATCCAAGGGCATACATGATAATTTATAATAAGCGACTTGATAATCAACATTTTAATAAATGAATGATTGCATCATTTATTACTTAAAATAAAATCTTATTTACATATTACATTTTACTCTTGGGCATATATCTCAACAACACAAACATCTGCTTCTCGTTACCATCACTAAAACACCTAACCTAAACCATATTTACACACACTCGGCTATGTGAATATATATCCATTTCCATTTCAATGAGTCAAACACCTAATCCATGTCTTATTCTCACTAAATTCATAAGTAAACACCCTAATACGCTTAACCCATTAGATTCAAACAAATCCTTACATTTCTCAAGTTTCGGCCAAACTATCATATTACCCAACTTGGCAAATCAAAACCACTTGATAGATAATTCATGTCATCAAACTTTATATACATAATTCATCAGTTTACTAATCCTCATACTTGATGTCCCATTTTCGGTGATACTAGTGTAAATTCCTCTTTTAACTATTCAATAATGCCCTTAAACAAGACATAATACTACATTACTTCCATTAAATTCAACACACCCATCTTATGGAAACCAAGCCCTCCATTTCCCTTTCTCTCAATCAGCCCTAGTAGCCATAGTTCACTCTTGATCATTTTTTTTACTAATGCAAATCAAAATCACAATCAAAGCATACATTTACATTACTAAGCATTTAATTTACCCAAAATAAAACGAAATTCACATCTCAATCATTAGCCCATATTAGACCATGGCTAGGAATGGACAGTTTTTTGTTCATGATTTTCAACCAAATAATTATTCAATTCATCATCAATAGCATCAACCTTTACTCAAAAATGCCTAGTCTAGCCAAATGATTCCATAAAATCTTTGCTTTACACTAGGTTCGAAAATGGGGATTTGAGATTCATGCATGAAAATTAAAAATTTAAAAGAAAGATAAGAATGGAAGCTTACTTGGAAGATGATTTGCTTGAAGGAGCTACCTTCTCCCTTGATGTTGGAGTGGATCCACCAGAAGAAAATTGTAATTGTCAATTAAACAAGGTCATCTTCTTCTTGTTGTTGAAGAAGAAAATGTAGAAACGAAGATGGGTGAAAGAGAAAGATGAATTAATAGTGGATTGTTTATATAGCAGGGGCTGATTTTTTATAAATAAAAATAATAATTGTCAATTAAACACATGCTTTAATTCTTAAGTATTCTCGAAACATGAAACTAGAATATGTCTCGTAAATGCACAAGGAAATAAAATATTATGTCATTACGACTGAAGTGTTATAGAATCAACCATCATAAAGCAACTCAAAAACAATTATAGGTCATCTAGAACTGGCTTAAGTAACTCTAAAATGGTAATTTGATGTCTAACACCTAATTAGGCCTAATTACACTAATTAGCCTAATTAACTTTACACATGGAATCTAAGGCTTCCTAATTTGGTTTCTATGATCCCAATTTCACCAAACTAGAATATATATCATATACCTAATTATGAGAAAATTGTAAATAAATTACAAGATAAATGATACAAGAAATTACCTCAATTTCCTTATAGACTTTTGTTTCGGCTCCTAAATAATTCATACAAGCTTCCAATTTGATGTAGGATAAAATTAAATGAAAAGCCCTAATTTTTCTTCTTCTTGAAACCCTTTCTCAAGGTTGAAGAAAACAAAACCCTAACCTAATACCAAATTGGCGTGAATGAATGCTTTAAATGGGAGGGGTATTTTGGTCATTTCACCATTTTTGACACTTTTATTTATTTGGCTAACATGTTGCCAAGTTTTCAAATGAATTTAGACAACATTTTGTCTAAGTACAAAAGCTTCTCGAGTAAGCCAATTACTTTAATTAATTAATTAATTAACTATTTAATTAATTTAATTAATAAAGAAAGTTTACGGGAATTAATTAATAAATAATTATTAAATTAATTAACTTTTAATTAATTAAGTAATTATTTATTTGACATGTGTCAAAATTTCAATGTGTATCTAATCAAATTATATATATAATATAAGTACACTAATAAAAATACCCCGGCATGTATAACGTTACGAATAATCAAATTATTCGTAATAAATTAATACGAGTATACTTTATTAGTGAGACTCTATAGGTTCGAGAGTATTTGTCATGAAAAATATTTCATGTCCATAATATGCTCACTGACAAATTATTACTACCAGTGATAACAGAGTTGAACCATATAAGTCGACGCATATCGTACAATCCCTTAATCATATGTATCTGAGTTATGACGGAGACATAGATGAAAAACATCAAATCTTTGTGATGTACACTTCATGTAAATTAGTATGTCGCGACATATTGGTGATTCTTTAGATAAATACTCGAAACTAATTTCCGTAATACACCTCAGCTAAGGATTTAAAGGATCACAAAGTGGATACCTGCATCCCGCACACACAATCCTCTCTGTACATATCGGTCCACACCCAATAAACAGGCGGAGGTCTGGTCTAGAAAGCCATGTGACGTGTCTATTGTCAAAGTGTGAGGAATGACTCATACATCCATAATGGTATCTCAAACATCAGGGGGCCTTCAGGGACCAAGCTCGCTCCTGCTGAGGCTGCCGCCATCAGAAACAGGCGATTCTCCAATTTTGGTAGACCTTTGTCAATGGTGTTTGAAAAGATGAAGAGACAATGATTCCTAAAACCCTTAGAACCTAAACCACTTCTAAACCTTATGCCACACCAAATTGACCTAAACATATACTGTCACTTCCATCAGCAAAAAGGCCACGAAACTGACAACTGCACCCACCTTAGGCATGAGATCCAAGACCTCATTGACACCCATAAGATATCCGACCCGGAAAAAGAACAACCCAACACACTCGGAAACCCTTTGCCCAACTACTACTCTGTTCCACCACCCACCTACATGATCAACTTCGGCCTGCCCGAAAGATTTTTCCTCCAAACTCTCAACCACCAAGCTTCTTGCATGGGGATATGGGACAACAGCAATGAAGATGAAATAGAGCAGATGAGAGATTTCTGGGAAAACTTCTCAAACAGTGACGAAGAGGAGGTAAAGGGGATGACTCGCAGTGGATGTTTTTACAGTGATGTAACGGAGAAAGGCAAAGAAGTGCTAAAAGAAAGCCTAGAGGTGATGGAGAATAGAGATAACACCGAGGGGGATACTGTGTTGCGTCAATTGAAGAAGACACGGGCATAAGTGAGCATATGAGAGTTATTATACGCCTCTCAAGAGCACATGCGTGCCATAGTAGAAGCTCTAAGCAAGATAATAGTACCTGAAGATGAAAACCCTCAATGTTCGTAGGGTCGGTACAGAAAGAAGGTAGGTGGATGATAACATTCTCTGAAGAAGAGCTCCCGATGGAGGGGAGAAATCACAACAAGCCGTTATTCATAAAAGTGGAAGTAAGAGGCAAGAAGACATCTTATATGATGGTGGATGATGGCTCATCTATCAATGTGTGCCCTTTGAAGATTCTGTCAAGGTTGGGGTATGCGGACAACAGATTTAAGCCCCTCCAGCATGACTATCAAAACATATGATGATAGAAAATAAGGAGTCAAAGGTACTTTCGTCACAGTAGTGAAAGTGGCCCTGATAGAATACGAGATGGAATTCATAGTGCTTGATATCCTAGCTATATTTGCTTTGTTATTGGGGAGGCCATGGTTTCATAGACTTGGGGGCGTGTCATCCACTTTGCACTAGGTTATTAAGTTCTGCATGGAGAAGAAGTCGTCACCATCAGGGCTGAAGTAGACAATGATGTGGCTACTTTAGACATTCAGCCATTCACAAGGTTCCAAGTGGCGGCAAACTTCGAAGAATGGGTGGACCCTAAAGTTGCTAGAATCATGGAAAGAATGAAATATGAGTCGGGCACAAGTTTGAGTACTAGAGGCCAGAGAATAAGAGCACTGCCAGATTTCAAGGGGCAGACCACTAAGAGATGATTTGGGTATGAATCCGATGGGAATGAGCCGAAGACCTAGAATAAATGGATGAAACTGATGGAATATTTTATGAAAGCAATAGGATATCAAGGAAAGCCTGAACCCATAGAAGTCAATAGGCTCATAGTACCAGGATTCAAAATCTTCAAGGATGTGATGGGCAATGAACCACAGGCAGAGGAAGTTGCAAAAGAGGAAGATAAATGGGAAGAAGAACTACTGCTGTTGGAGAATCTGACGCTCGAAGAAAGCAATGAAACGGAAGAAGGCAAGACTGTAAATTACGAAGATGTTTATTTTCCTGACCTATTTGATTGTAATCCTGCATTTATTAATAATAAAGACATTGATTTTGCTTACTGGTTCGAGTCTTTTTATGTTAGTCTGCATCATAACATGCATGACATGAACATATTTGACATTGACTCGACAAAGACAAATGCATTTAATCTTGGTACATGTGAAAACCCCAAGGAAATTTCAATTGTAAGTGAGGTTACCTCTGATGAGAGGAAAGAATTAGAGAGAATATTAATAAAATATGAAAAAGTATTTGTCTGGTCCTATGAAGACATGCCAGGAGTGGACAGGGGTATTGCCCAACACATGATACCAACTTATCCGAACATGAGACCAGTAAAACATAAGCTCTGAAGACTGAGACCAATAAGAAAGCCCTCTGCTATTTGCTAGTAGAGATGTCTGAGGTTCTTGCTGTAAAGCATGAGCAAATGGCTACAACATCTTTGATAATGGAGTCATTGCAGGGCTAGTTCGGGCTATTAGGGTTGGTGCTCAAAGTGCCAATCCGGATCATATTAATGTCCGATTCATAAATACGAGCAATTCCATTTTCCATAATATTACTAATTTATTGATAGCACTCCCTGTATTTTATACACTTATTCGATCTAATTCTGATTAGATATCTGATTATGATTAGATCGAAACTAAATTTGGTTTAGTGATATGTGTATATTAGACAAAGACCCTAGGATATAGTGCGCAGTTACAATGTAGTTTGTAATTGATATTAGGAAGCACACTATAAGATGTATACCCTTACATAAAGTTCATGGTCAAGATTTACTAACACGGGTCTGTTAGTAAAATCTGCTGAGACCAGTACATGTCGTATATCGTGACTTGGTCCAATGGTTTATCCCAATGAATCATGAGTCTCGGGAGACTCATATAGACATGTAGGTTTTTATTTTATAAAATACTAAACGACTCACTGAAGATTTCCTAATAGATGGTAAACGTCAATAGGAATCTTCTCGAGTTGAGCGGGCATAGTGGTCCTTCGACTTGAGATACCACATTGGGATATATGAGTTATCCTTCACACTTGATGGTAGTCACGTCACCGATCTATTAAGATCACACCTCCGTCTGTTCTTTGGGTATGGACTAATGCTCATGATATCTAGTGCGTGTCAATAAAGGATCCGTCAGTCCTGTGTACAGGGCATAGGCATCCTACACGTGTTTACGATCTAGTAAATATATGGTCGTGGTATAACTTCGGAAATCAGTTCCCAGTGTTATTTTGAGATCGTAAATTGAAAGTCGACTATATTATACTGAACGAATTTGACGTTCTCATCTATATCCCCAGGTATAATATGGATAGCCTGTGACAGATGGATTATACGTATGCAATGACCTCGGCTTGCATAGTTTAGCGAGATTATATGTGGTCGTCATAATCCATGAGTGGGTGGATTATGGACACAAAATTGGATTTCGAGACGGATAAACGTAAACTTAGAGAGTCCCACAATATGAAGTGTACTCGTTGAGCACTTGGGCAACGCGATATGAATAATACAGATTATTCATAAAACTTCATCGGGTTAAATGAATTAATTCGGATCGTTTAATCGGTTAAATGATAACACATGCATTAAGGGATTTTATCCGATAATAATTATTGTGTATTTGTATTTGATACATAATACAATCAGATACACATTAATTATTCGTCAAATGAGATCTGGACAAATGCAATAAATATATGTATTTGTTATTTATTGTAAATAAAAACACATATATAATAATAATTATATTAATTGATTATTTGGATATTTAATTGTTAAATATTTGAATAATTAATTAATTAAACTTTTTCCATAAATGTTGTAAATTATTTACTTTGATATATAAATGGCAAAAGTCCATATGATTAGTTCCGTATTGAGATGATATGAGACAGTATCAATATAAAAGGTTTAATCATTAAATATCCCTAGTCGGAGTATTATCGAGATCGGACATCAATAATGCATGGCACAACGACATAGTTCTCATATATTTAAGTATTGGATACTTATGCATGTGCGATAAGAGGTTGTGTTTTACCGATGGTACGGAAAACAGCTTCGCTCTGGATAGACCCCGCGGAATCCCATTGGTAGTATGTCTGCGTGTCTATGGGAGGCCGCATCAGGGTAGGTGTATATGGTCTTAACCTGAGACTTGCATCGCTAGTACTTGCGACAATCGGTAAACTTTGGTTTTGGTGGTTCGGGGCTTTAACCGGTTCTGTGTACACCTCTTCTGGGTTTATCGAGAATCGTAGTGTACTGGATGTGATGTCAAGATGGAAGTATCACTTCAGACATATGGAGATGATGATCACGCAGGATACAGAACTAGTACTGTATAAAAGGTTGCAACCGTCGGGACAATATGACCAGGTCAGGATTGTCCGATTTAAAGAGACTAGTTGTTTGATGTCCGATATATGTTTCGTACGGGGCAGACACATTTCCAGCCCCAGGCCTAACATGTGATCGTCCGATACTGGATCGATGTACGCAATACTACGGTATACTACGCTTGATAAAGATCTAATATTCCAATAAGAATATTTCTGGAGAATTGGGTAGGCATGGCGCTTTGCTAGAAGCCAACCTTGTCTTGTAAATCGGTAAAAACGTAGTACGAGGTATGTACGTGTTCGGATTATCCGACGACCGTATTTACTGCCAACATATCCGGAGATCTCTTGGGTCGCTTCCTGAAGATTCACCTATGATATTTGATTCGAACTTTATTAATCTTGGATTAATTACGGAGAAACTTTATCTTGGATATAATGCCAATTTAGAGAGAGAACGATTAATTTGGAATTAATCGATAAAATAATATATTCGATATATTAAACGAAATTAGATTTCGACGCAGAATTAAAATCGGATTTTAATTCGGGCAAACGAATTAATTTAGAATTAATTCGTTAGCGATGTGAATAGTAATTTCGCTAGGCATAATTATTTAATTTACGTCGCGACGGAAATTCGTTAATTCGGAATTAGCGAAACCGAGCCCGAAAGTGTTTGCGGACACATTCGTATTTTGAAACGAGTGGGACCCGCAAGTCACATCGCGAAGTCTCATCACTTGACATGACTAGTTGATGGATGTCACAAGTCACCTTTATTGAGTGACACATTGTCACTGTTCATGATGTAAGTAGGTGAGGCCATTTAATGGGTTTTTGGAGGGAAAGTTGAAATCGACTTTTAGAAAAATATATACCAAATATTTTGGTAATTGTTTTTTATTATTCTCTTTTAGAAAGAAATAGCAAAAACCAAAAACTTCTCCCTCTCTCTCTCTCCATGCCGTGAGCACCATTGGCATAGGAAAATTTTGATTTTTCTTTTACTCCATTTGCTAGCACATTGAAGGATCAAATGAGGTGATAAGGAAACAACCTTGGAGCTTGGAATACAAAAGGCTTGGAGCTTATTCTTCATTTCATCTTGGCCGAAAATTTCCACCTTGGAGACTCAAGGATTTTCTTCATCCTTTTTCATCACAAGCTTTGTAATTATGATTCCACCATGCTTCAAGTTTTACATATATAATCATGTGTTTCATTTGCTTATACTTTCTTTGGGACTAATAATAGAAACCAACAATGGTATCATGGAGCCATGTTTAAGCATGAAATACATTAGGGTTAATTTGGGTAAAACTGATTGAAGCATGTTCTTGTGAAATTTGATGATTAAGTATGCTTATATGTATGTAATATGATGTTATACATGATCAATTTTGAGAAAAATGCATTGGATGATTTTTCCCCAAATTTGTTGCTTTGGCCGAATATGGAGGTCCTTGCACTGAATTGGAATTTTTTGTGTACAAGTTCATTAGATGACTTAAAACATATACGGGACGTAGATTAGTGATTCAATCGGATTGAAAAACAAATCGAACCAAAAAATTTCCCCTTGGCCGAATGCAAAAGACATGTAAAAGGACTTGATTTTTTGTTCAAATAAATGTTGGACATGTGTTTTGAACAAGTGATGATTAATAAATTAAATTGGTGTTTTGGAAATATTTGGTTTAATGAATTAATCATGGATTTACACTTTAATTAATTGAATTTTAAAATTTGGAATATTAAAATTTAATTAATGGGCTTAATTGTAAAATTGGGCTTGTATTATTATATTTGGCATAATGGGCTTGGTTGGGCCAAGTAGATTTGGGCCAAAAGGATTGGATCCAATTTGGGCTTAAATCACTCCATTATGTCCAAATATAGTAAAATGGGCTTTAATGTTTGATTGGGCCTTATGGGCTTGAAATTGATTTTATGGCATTTAAGGGTGATTCCTTATTTGGGCTTGGTAATTGGGTTTGACCCACATTGACCAAAGCCCAAGCCTTAATAAATCAATTGAAAGCCCATCGGACTTTAATTAAACAAACATTGGATGTTAGTTGGGCTTGGAGACCCAATTAGATTAGATTTAGAATCTAAGTCTTTAAAAGCACATTAAAAGTGTAAACATTTAATTTGGAATTAAATAAATTGAATTAGTATTGAATACGACTTAAATTGGATTTAACGAGAAGTTCGATATAATTCGTGAATTCGTACCTTATGTACTTATTCTCAAACGAGTTGGACTCGCGCAAAATCAAACCGTTGTTTGAACATTGGATGATCACTTAACCAAAGACTAATTAATTGGATTAGATTGGTTGTATAGCATGTCTTGATTGAATATATATGTATGTGATGAATGAATAGTGTATATCGGATGGATATTAGAAGGGAAATGGTAATTTTAGAAATTATTGTAAATTTAGAATTTATAAATTGGACCTGCGTGTCCAGCCTTATCTCTTTTATCTCTTTGTATTCTCTTCTCACCTAATTCCCCTCAATGTAAATGAGGTTTCTCTTATTGTATTATGTAATTGGGTAGAAGTAGAATAGTGCTAGCGGGGAGAGGAAAGGGAGTGATTTGTTCTAGGAACAAGTTGTTTTATATATCCATCCGTATATCACTATTAATTTACTTTACGCGCTTTATGATGTTTTAGAAGCATGCTTAAGGGTGTATGATGATGAGACCTAACAAAGATAATAAATTGGTGCCAATTACGCAAAAATCCCTCAATCTATATTAAGCGATTATCCTTCCGTTGAATGATTCTTGTTAAGATCCAAAATTGGCATTGGTTTGTTGGCCAAAGTCAAGACCTTTGTCAATTGAGGATGTACTTGAATCATGAGAGTTTTGTTCCACATCGGTGTCTTGTCCAAGTTGTGATTTGTTGGCCAAAGTCAAGATCACTTCTTGTCCAACGACATTGATTACGAAACTTTCCTTGTCAATGGGTCCCGCTTAATTGGAATCATTAGGTTTGTTGTGCCAAAGCCAAGGCCTAGATGATTCGGAGGATATGGTTAGGAAAATGTATTAGATACATTGGCATAAGTAATGTACATATGTTTTGGACTTGGATGTCCACCTAACCGGATCTAGGAATTGGATGGGATCCAATTGATCTTTGAGATCTACCTAGTTAAATAGCATACAGCTTGTTGGCCAAAGTCAAGGTTGTGTGTTATTTAACGGGATCCTAGCCCACTAGGAAATAGGATTTCCCGAGTTCTCAACAGAGGGTTAGAGACTTGATGAAAATAGTGGGAGGCTAGTATTGAATTTGCAATTTCGTTCAGATACTTAGCCTTCGCGTCCTTTCAAATTATTTCGTCTATTTATTAAAATTAGTTGGACTAATACATTGTTATTTTTTCTTGTAACAGTTTGACTGTACCCATTTTATCGTTAACTAGATAGTTGGACTATCGTAGTTGAGATGGCAAGCAAGGGAAATGTCCGAGACATCATCATGGGTGACAATGTCTTTAAGGGCACAAACTTCGCTGATTGGGAAATGAACCTGAGGATAGTCCTTGGGGCTGAGAGGATGTTGTACACTATACAGATACCTCTCCCGCCTAAGCCCACTGACCCACTTGAGCTGGAGTTATGGAAAACTCACAGCGATGATTGTGACACAGCTCAGGCTATTATGTTAGCTTCGATGACTCAGCACTTTCGTCGCCAGAATAAGGACTTGGATCCTTATAACATGATGGCTAGACTGCAAGATCTCCACCGCACCAATAAGCGGATGGAGAGGTACGAGTTGGTGAAGAAACTCTTCCGCGCCCGAATGACTGAAGGCGCATCAGTTGAGGCCCACGGGACTCAAATGATCGCCGATATTGATGAGTTGGCCAATATGGGAATAGTCTTGGAGGCTGAGCTGACCGTAGATTTGATCTTACAGTCACTCTTCCTGATTCTTGGAAACAAATCATAATCAACTACAAGTTGATGGACACGGATGACTCTCTTGGAGAGCTGTTATCCATCTTGAAGGAGTCTGAAAAAAACTCCATAAAGGGGGCAAGCGCGAGGCGCACTATACATCGACCTCTCAGGGGCCAAGGGCTGGGCCCAAAGCAACTGGAGGGGTGAGGAAGAGGAAACATAATAACAAGGGTAAAGGCAAGTTGACAAAAGCTTCTGGGAAGCCAAGGAACAAGTCTCAAGATGTCTGCCTCAACTGCGGCAAGAAGGGTCACTGGAAACGTGACTGCCGAATGGGCAAGGGACACAGGGAGGATATTAAGGCAGGCAAGGCACTAGCCTCTGGTATGTTTGTTATTGAGATAAATATGACTACTTCAAGTTTTAAAAATTGTATTTTTGATTCTGGTTGTGTTGCTCATATATGTACTGATTTGCAGGATCTGTAGAATAGCAGGATGCTGGCTTCAGGGGAGGTTGATCCACGAGTCGTAAACGGAACTCCAGTTGCTGTTTTGGCTGTAGGGACTTTTGTTTTGGAATTGCCCTCGGGGCATGTACTTAAACTTTTGAACTGTTATTATATACCTAGTTTGACTAGGAATATCATATCTGTGTCTTTGTTAACCCAGCATGGGTACACTTTTGTATTTAGAAACACTGGGTGTTATTTATATAAAGATGATGCAGAAATTTGCACTGCCGTTGCAAATAATGGCCTTTATATTTTGAATATAAATGAATCTCCTAAACATAATAACAAACAAAAGGCTCAAAAGGAGTAATCTAAAAGATGAAGCTTACATGTGGCATTGTCGTCTAGGACACATCAACAAGACTCGCATATCCACACTTTCGAAGAGTGGGTACCTGGACGGATTTGATCCTAATTCATATGATGTCTGCGAATCTTGTCTTTTAGGCAAAATGCCTAAATCACCTTTTAGTGGTAAAGGTGAACGTGCCACAGAACTGTTAGCCCTCGTTCATAGCGACGTATGTGGGCTCATGTCTAGCCAGGCTAGAGGTGGATATCATTACTTCGTAACCTTTACGGATGATGCATCTTGTTATGGTTATGTGTATCTAATGAGACACAAGTCGGAAACTTTTGAGAAATTCAAAGAGTTTCGACACGAAGTAGAAAACAAACAGGCAAGAGTATTAAGACATTGCGGTCGGACCATGGTGGCGAATACTTAAGTTATGAGTTTCAAGATTACTTGAAAGAATATGGTATTCTTTCACAGTGGACTCCTCCTGGAACACCGCAATTAAACGTGTGTCTAAACGGAGAAACCGTACTTTGTTAGACATGGTAAGGTCGATGATGAGTCGCACTGAGCTACCAATATCCTTCTGGGGATACGCATTAAACAGTGCAGTACTTATTTTGAATAAGGTTCCGTGAAAGTCTGTTGAACAGACTCCATATGAGATATGGACAGGAAGGAAACCAAGTTTCTCTTTCCTGAAGATTTGGGGATGCTGGGCATATGTTAAACGTTTGGAAGGTACTAAACTAGAACCCAAATCAGATAAATGCCTTTTCGTGGGATATCCTAGGAAAACCAAAGGATATTACTTCTATCACCCACAAGAGAACAAAGTATTTGTTGCTCTACATGCATTATTTCTTGAGAAGGAATTCCTAGATGCAGTGGTAAGTGGGAGGAAAGTAGAGCTCGATGAAAATCGTAGTGATACTGTTCCTGGCAATGAATCAACGACGGAACATAAACAGACCATCCGGGATGAGTCTGTACCACAATCTTCATATACACAAGGACCGCGTAGGTCGGAGAGAGTCAGGACAGTACCTGAGAGGTATGGGTTTCTGATTTCACCTCATGTAGATATTAATCTTATTGAGGATAATGAACCGGCTACGTATGGGGAAGCGATACAGAATATTGATTCCACTTTATGGCAAGAAGCCATGAAGTCCGAGATGGATTCCATGTACGCCAACCAAGTTTGGACACTGGTTGATGCACCAGAAGGCGTAAAGCCTATTGGATGCAGATGGATCTTCAAGAAGAAGACCGATATGGATGGCAACATGCAAACGTACAAAGCTAGGCTTGTAGCAAATGGGTATCGTCAACAATATGGTATTGATTATGACGAAACTTTCTCACCCGTTGCCATGATTAAATCCATTCGGATAATGCTTGCAATAGCTGCATATTTCGATTACGAGATATGGCAGATGGACGTTAAAACCGCTTTCCTTAACGGAAACCTTTTGGAGGATTTTTATATGCAATAGCCTGACGGTTTTATCGTACCTAGACTTGCAAACAAGGTTTGTAAGTTAAATCGATCCATTTATGGATTGAAGCAAGCGTCACGGTCATGGAATCAGCGTTTTGATGAGATCATAAAAGAATATGATTTCGTGCAAAACGCTGATGACCCTTGTGTATACAAGAAGGTTAGTGGGAGAGCACTGACTTTTATTGTCCTTTATGTCGACGACGTATTGCTTATAGGCAATGACATTCCCATGCTAACGTCGGTGAAAGCTTGGCTTTCATTAAAATTCTCCATGAAAGATCTGGGAGAAGCAGCCTTTATTCTGGGAATAAAGATCTACCGGATAGATCTAGAAAGATGCTTGGACTCTCCCAGAGTACATATATTGACAAAGTGTTGAAGCGATTCAACATGATCAATCCAAGAGGGGATTGATGCTAATGTCACGTGGTATCCTTCTGTCTAAATACATGTGTCCTAAGACTAAAGAAGAGAGAGATAACATGAGTCGGATACCATTCGCCTCGGCAGTCGGATCGATCATGTATGCCAATGATATGTACGCGACCTGATGTGTCATATGCTTTGAGCATGTGCAGTCGCTATCAGGCCGATCCAGGTGAAGGTCACTGGATGGTAGTTAAGAATATCCTTAAGTATCTTAGACGAACTAAGGATGCTTTCTTAATTTATGGAGGTGGAGAACTTGAGGTATCTGGGTACACACCGATGCAAGTTTCCAAACCGACAAGGACGACTTCAAGTCGCAATCGGGGTACATTTTTTGTTTGAATAACGGAGCAGTGAGCTGGAAATCTTCCAAGCAAGATACTGTTGCCGATTCAACAACAGAAGCGGAGTATATCGCTGCGTCGGAAGCAGCAAAGGAGGCAGTTTGGATCCGAAAATTCCTATCGGATTAGGAGTAGTTCCGTTAGCAGCTGAGCCCGTGCCATTGTATTGTGACAATAACGGGGCTATAGCACAAGCTATGGAACCAAGGTCTCATCAACGATCCAAGCATGTTCTTCGGCGTTACCATCTGATTCGGGAGATTATACATCGTGGCGATGTAAAGGTCGAGAAGGTCGCATCGGATGACAACATTGCAGATCCGCTGACGAAGGCTGTTCTTCAGCATGTGTTTGAACGACATATACATAGTTCAGGTATTAGATGCTTGAGTGACTGGCTATAGGCCAAGTGGGAGATTGTTAGACATTATGACCCATAGCGTCACTGTTTTGTAATGATATTGTATTATTGTACAAAATTAACTATGTGATAATGAAATTGCCTTTTGCCGTTTTGTAAATTATTTACTTTGATATATAAATGGCAAAAGTCCATATGATTAGTTCCGTATTGAGATGATATGAGACAGTATCAATATAAAAGGTTTAATCATTAAATATCCCTAGTCGGAGTATTATCGAGATCGGACATCGATAATGCGGAATAGACTAGTATTTCACTTGTGCGCGTTATGATGGCACAACGGCATAGTTTCTCATATTTAAGTATTGGATACTTATGCAAGTACGATAGGAGTTGTGTTTTACCGATGGTACGGAAAACAGCTTCGCTCTGGATAGACCCCGCGGAATCCCATTGGTAGTATGTCTGCGTGTCTATGGGAGGCCGCATCAGGGTAGGTGTATATGGTCTTAACCTGAGACTTGCATCGCTAGTACTTGCGATAATCGGTAAACTTTGGTTTTGGTGGTTCGGGGCTTTAACCGGTTCTGTGTACACCTCTTCTGGGTTTATCGAGAATCGTAGTGTACTGGATGTGATGTCAAGATGGAAGTATCACTTCAGACATATGGAGATGATGATCACGCAGGATACAGAACTAGTACTTTATAAAAGGTTG
Organism: Zanthoxylum bungeanum; assembly: GCA_019454045.1. NCBI lineage: Eukaryota > Viridiplantae > Streptophyta > Magnoliopsida > Sapindales > Rutaceae > Zanthoxylum > Zanthoxylum bungeanum. The sequence continues at coordinate 95,976 of SKCR01033730.1, forward strand.
CAACCGTCGGGACAATATGACCAGGTCAGGATTGTCCGATTTAAAGAGACTAGTTGTTTGATGTCCGATATATGTTTCGTACGGGGCAGACACATTTCCAGCCCCAGGCCTAACATGTGATCGTCCGATGCTGGATCGATGTACGCAATACTACGGTATACTACGCTTGATAAAGATCTAATATTCCAATAAGAAATTTCTGGAGAATTGGGTAGGCATGGCGCTTTGCTAGAAGCCAACCTTGTCTTGTAAATCGGTAAAAACGTAGTACGAGGTACGTACGTGTTCGGTATCCGACGACCGTATTTACTGCCAACATATCCGGAGATCTCTTGGGTCGCTTCCTGAAGATTCACCTATGATATTTGATTCGAACTTTATTAATCTTGGATTAATTACGGAGAAAATTTATCTTGGATAAAATGCCTAATTTAGAGAGAGAACGATTAATTTGGAATTAATCGATAAAATAATATATTCGATATTAAACGAAATTAGATTTCGACGCGGAATTAAAATCGGATTTTAATTCGGGCAAATGAATTAATTTAGAATTAATTCGTTAGCGATGTGAATAGTAATTGCGCTAGGCATAATTATTTAATTTACGTCGCGACGGAAATTCGTTAATTCGGAATTAGTGAAACCGAGCCCGAAAGTGTTTGCGGACACATTCGTATTTTGAAACGAGTGGGACCCGCAAGTCACATCGCGAAGTCTCATCACTTGACATGACTAGTTGATGGATGTCACAAGTCACCTTTATTGAGTGACACATTGTCACTGTTCATGATGTAAGTAGGTGAGGCCATTTAATGGGTTTTTGGAGGGAAAGTTGAAATCGACTTTTAGAAAAATATATACCAAATATTTTGGTAATTGTTTTTATTATTCTCTTTTAGAAAGAAATAGCAAAAACCAAAACTTCTCCCTCTCTCTCTCTCCATGCCGTAAGCACCATTGGCATAGGAAAAATTTGATTTTTCTTTTACTCCATTTGCTAGCACATTGAAGGATCAAATGAGGTGATAAGGAAACAACCTTGGAGCTTGGAATACAAAAGGCTTGGAGCTTCTTCTTCATTTCATCTTGGCCGAAAATTTCCACCTTGGAGACTCAAGGATTTTCTTCATCCTTTTTCATCACAAGCTTTGTAAGTATGATTCCGCCATGCTTCAAGTTTTACATATATAAATCATGTGTTTCATTTGCTTATACTTTCTTTGGGACTAATAATAGAAACCAACACATATGACATGATTTAATTATACTTTGTGTGTGCTAATTGGATTGGATAACATAAAGTGTAATTATATTTTTATTTGATTAAAATAAAAATGGCAAAAATGCCCCTACTACTATGCAAAGTCAGTCAAGGCTTTTATAAAAGAAAAAAAATTGTTTTCTCTTTCTTCTACATCCTCCATTACCGAAAGACACAAAGAAAAATGGGTTTGGAAAATTATTTGAAAAATCCATGAAAAAGTGACGAAAAATCAAGGAAATGGCTTAAGCTTGAAATTAGTTTCTTGTTTCTTGATTTCTTAGAATGGTTCTAGGGTTTCTTTGCTTGTAGAATTTGTGGCTTTTGGTTGTGGGGGATGGAATTGGAAGTAATGAAGCATGTGTGAAGTATATTGGATGAAATTATTGTAATTAGTATCCAATTTGGTCATTAGATGACATGTTGCCATTCTAGAGTGTTATGACCACTCTTGCAATGCCTAAAATTGTTCTTGGGTTGTTCATATGTGGTTACTTGATTTGGTGTTGAGATTAATTTGATTAATGTTGAAAAATTGGATTTAAAGCATGATAAATTGGTAATTTCGTTTTCTGTTTCAGACCTGGAATGGATCTGATTTTTTTGATGAAAAATATGTTTTATGAATGTTTTGGATGTATTTTGGGTGTTGGAACAATTTCCGGAATGTATTTCGTAGTTGAAATAAGCGAAAACGGTGAAAAACGATGTTACCGGGTGACTTTTGAGCCAACCGGGCGACAGCTGCCGAAACTGTGAATTTGTCACTGTTCCGGCAGCCCATGAACTGCCCTAACACTATTGGGGCTGACTTGGGCAGTCCCCATAAGTTTCGGGTTGTCGGTTCGGTCAAAAATGTGTTTTGCGTCATTTTGTAGAAAAATATTTTTCGTAAAAGTTTTGCAATGTTTCATATATATTTATGTCGTTATTTGATATCGAATAAATAGGTTTAGGTGAAATATGAATAAATTATTCATATTAGATATTGAATAATTTATTCGGTAATTTGAAAAGTTTTAAATTACGATTTCACCCAAACCGCGCTTCTGCTGCGCCCATCGACCGATACCCAACAAAAATAGTATCAGAGCGGGTATGATGCTTCATCCATTACATTATTCATGCTTGATATTTGATATTTAATCTAATTTTAATGTTCGTACATGCATCTTGTCTAGATATGTTTCTTGACTTTTCGGTTCTACGCTAACGAAAATGTAACGGAAATTTAATCGTTAAATTAAGTTATATTTTCTAAAGGTAGAATTGAATTGTTTAGAAAATGAATTAGATTAAAATTCTACATTTGATGTAGTGTATAGCTTCCTGATGAAAATCCCCTCTTAGAAATAAGGCTGTAAATAGACGTGTATTGGATACATGTTTCTTGGTCCGTGTAGTCAGTACGGTTTATGGGTATCTTTGTATAACTGCATCCGAGATCGTGCCAAAGCTATGAGGGTGTAGGTTATGGGATTTTTATTGGACAATTATGACCCATAGCATCACTATTTGTAAAAAGACATTGTGTATTTTTTTTGTACAAATTAACTATGTGACAAAAGGAAATTACTATTTTATCATTAATATAATTAGATTACTTGGATATATATAATGATAAAAGTCCATATGGTTAAATCGGATTAATAAGATATGAGACAGTATTAATCCACGAATGGTTAAATCATTAAATATCCATAGTCGTAGTATTATCGAGACTGGACATTGATAATGCGGAATAGACTAGTATTACATTTGTGCGCGTTATAGAAGCTTAACGACATAGTTCTTATATATTTAGGTATTGGATACTTATGCAAGTGTAATAAGAGGTTCTGTTAGCCCTTAGACCGGGAACAGTTTCGCTTTGGATAGAACCCCTCAGAATCTCATTGGTAGTATGACTATGTGTCTATGGGAATCCAAATCAGGGTAGGTGTATGTGATCTTTAACCTGAGACTTACATCGTTATTACTTGTGACAATCACTCTTGCTAAACTTGATTTGAAATCTAGGGTTCTTAAACTTTATTTGGGTATTTTTGCTTGGAGCATGAAAAATCAAAATTGAGTGTTTGGTTGATGTTAGATGATGATAACTTAGAGTTGTGCATCATTGGATTGTTGAAAATTTGATTAGATCAAATTTCCCTAAATCTTTTACCTTGGCCGAAACTACCCTAGATTTAGCTCATGGTGATGTTTTGAAATTAGACACTTGGATGTGTTAATGGCATGAAATAAATGTTGAATGTTGATTTAATTGGATTGAAATCAAATTGCATGATTAATTTCTTGTCAATTGCCGTGAGAAGCATGTTGTTGGAGATTTGATTTTTCTTCAATTTGTGTTGGACATGAATTGGAATGATAAGCATGATTAATTAGATTAATTAATGTTTTGGAAATATTAGATTAATTAATTAGTTATGTTAATTACACTTAAATTGAATTAATGTGATATTTGGAATATTGTGTTAATGTAAATTAGTTCATAAGATAATAATTGGGCTAATTTGGTTATATTTGGATTAATGGGCTTGGTTGGGCCAAGTTTGATTTTGGACAATTGGGTTGGATCCAATTGGTCCTAAACCATTTCCATAAAAGTCCAAATATGACTTTGGGCCTTTTAATAATTTTATTGGGCCTAATGGGCCAAAATTAATTTATGGCATAGGGTGATTCCTAAATGGGCCAATGCATTATGGGTTTGATCCATAATGGCCAAAAGTCCATGCCTGGAGAATTAATTAAAAGCCCAATGGACCTAATAGAATTGACATTGGATGCTAATTGGGCCGTTGAGACCCATTTGGATTGGATTTGGAATCCAAGTCTAAAAAGTCACTATAATAAGTGTAATTGTTTAATTTGGAATTAAACTAGAATTAGTATTGAATACAATTTAAATTGGATTTAAATATTGTAGTTCGATATAATTCAAGAATACTTACACTGAGTATTTATTCTTAAACGAGTTGGACTCGCGCAAATCAAATCTTGTATGAACATTGGATGGTCATTAATTGAAGAATTAATTAATTGGATTAGATTGATTGACAACATGCTATGTGTGAATGCTTGGATGTATTTGTTTGAATAATGTATATCAGATGGATATTAGTTGGGTGGGGTAATTTTGGAAATTATTGTAAATATGATATTTATTTGAAATTGGACCTGCGATTCCAGCCTATCACCTCTCATTCTCATTGTATTTCTCTTCTCACCAATTCCCCTCAATGTAAATGAGGTTTCATATAGTGTTATGTAATTGGGTATAGAAGAATGTAAAGTGCTAGGAACAAAATTGTATATATATCCATCCGCATATCATTATTAAATTTATCGCGCCTTATTATGGTTTTAGAATGCATGTTTAAGGGTGTATGATGAGACCGAATCAAAGATAATAAATTGGTTGCCAATTTACGAAAACGCCCTCACTTTTAATATTAAGTGTTCCTTCCATTGAGTGGTTCACTCTCAAGACACAAGATTGGCTTTGATTTGTTGGCCAAAGTCAAGATCATTGTCTATCGCGGATGTGTTTGAACCATGAAAGCTTTGTTAAGATCACATGTCTTGGGCAGTTGTGACTTGTTGGCCAAAGTCAAGGTCACTCATGTTCATCGATGTGGATTACGAAGTTTTCCAACTGTCAATGGGTCGCGCTTAACTGGAATCATTAATCTTGTTGAGCCAAAGCCAAGGCTTAGTTGATTCAGAGGAAACAGGTTAGGAAATATATTGGATATATAACTACAAGAAAACTCTGAAATAGAGATGAAAATATTTATTGCTAATCCGTCGCTACTGAATCATAGCATCACTATTTGTAAAAGATATTGTGTTTTTTTGAACAAATTAACTATGTGACAAAATGAAATTGCTATTTTATCATTAATGTAATTGGATTACTTGGATATATATAATGATAAAAGTCCAAATGGTTATAATCGGATTAATAAGATATGAGACAGTATTATCCACGAATGGTTTAATCATTAAATATCCCTAGTCAGAGTATTATCGAGACTGGACACGATAATACAGAATAGACTAGTATTAAACTTGTAACCGTTTGGAAGGCTTAACGACATAGTTCTCATATATTTAGGTATTGGATACTTATGCAAGTGTAATAAAAGGTTTTGTTAGCCCCGTTGGAACCGAAACAGTTTCGCTCTGGTAGACCCCTCGGAATCCATTGGTAGTAATGATTATTGTTCAATTGAATTTTAATAGGGTAGGTGTATGCTGATATTTTGTTGGACAATTATCACCCATAACGTCTCTATTTGTACAGTGTTTGGACAAATGACCCATAGCGTCACTATTTGCACAGATCATTGTGTTGTTGTAGCAAATTAACAATGTGACAAGGAAATTTCACTCTCATCATTTGTGATTAGATCACCATAGATATATAAATGAAGAGAGGTCCCTATGATTAGTTCCTGGACTGAGAATGATATGAGACAGTATCAGTCCTCGAAGGATTAATCATTAAATATCCCTAGCCGGAGTATTATCGAGACTGGACATCGATAATGCGGAATAGGCTAGTATTGCACTTGTGTGCGTTGTGAGGGCACAACGGCATAGTTCTCATATATATAAGTATTGGATACTTATGCAAGTGCGATAGGAGGTCGTGTTTCACACCGATGGTACGGGAAACAGCTTCGCTCTGGATAGACCCTCGGAATCCCATTGGTATTATGACTATGTGTCTATGGAGGCCGAAATCAAGGTAGGTGTGTATAGTCTTAACCTGAGACTTGCATCGCTAATACTTGCGATAATCGATAGACTTTGGTCTTGGTGGTACAGGGCTTTAACCGGTTCTGCGTACACCACTTCTGGGTTTATCAGAGAGTCGTAGTGTATTGGGTGTGATGTCAAGACGGAAGTATCACTTCAGTCATAGTGGAGATGATGTCACGCAGGATACGGTACTAGTGCTCTTGAGTGTTGCGCAACCAATCGGGATATTGTGACCAGGTCATGAATATCCGATTATAGAGACTATGTTACCAGACATCCGATATGTGCTTCGGACGGGGTAGACACTTATCCAGCCCCAGCCCTAGCACGTGACTATCCGATACTGGGCCGATATGCACAATACAATCGTATACTACGCTTGATACAGATCTTAATATTCTTAAATGGATATGTCCGGAGAATTGGGAAGACTTGGTGCTTTGCTAGGAGTCGACCTTGTCTCGTAAATCGGTAGAACGTAGTACTTGGTACGTACGTGATTCGGATACTCCGACGACCGTATTTACTGCCAACTTATCCGGGGATCTCATGGGTCGCTTCCCGATAATCCACCGATGACGCACAACTCGCACTCTTGAATAATCTGGGATTATATAGAAGAGAGAGAAAATTAATCTAGGATTAATTACGGAGATATTTTATCTAGGATAAAATATCGTCTAGAGAGATAACGATTAATTTGGAATTAATCGGTAAATTAATATATTCGATATATTAAATGAAATTAGATTTCGACGCGGAATTAAAATTAGATTTTAATTCGGGCGAACGAATTAATTTAGATTAATTCGTTAGCGACGTGAATAGTGAATTCGCTAGGCGTAATCATTTAATTACGACGCGACGGAAAAATCGTTAATTTGGAATTAGCGAACCCGAGCCCGAGTGTGATTGCGAGCGCATTCGTATTTCGAATTCGAGTGCGGCATCGCAAGTCGCATCAAGCGTCAAATCAATCGTCACATCAAGCGTCAAATCAAAAGTCACTTTGAGTGATTGATTGATTGATGATTGATTGATGTGATTGATGGATTGACTTGCATCACATCACTTTATTAAAGTGACATGTGAATAGTTGATGTAAGTTGGTGTAATAGTTTTTGGAGGGAAAATCATTTACTTTTGGTTTTTATTTAAATCAATTAAGTAATTGGTTTTATTATTTTTCTTGGAAATATATAAAGCTTTTTGGAAAAGCTTTTCATTTGTCACTTACACACAACTTTCATCTCTCTCTTTTCTCTCTTCTCTTACGCCCAAAAAACAAAAATGGACTGGTTTTTGGAAGCCAAATGGCGTGAACAAAGGGAAGCAAGAGTGGTTTTTCATGGTGAGAATCAAGTGCTAGCACACTTACGAGTCTTGCGAAGGTGGTAGGGAGGTTCGCCCATGAGCCGGGATCCGTTAGACGAGGCTTGGAGCTCCGTTTCGCAGCTCAAAAACAGATTTTGGACAGTGGACTGCTGCAGTTCACGCCTGAAGCAGTGAGCATTTTGGCCTTGATTCGTCTTCAAATCGACTCAACCGATCGATGTGAGTATTCCGCTATCTCCGTTGATGTATTCACACATTAATTTCATTGCTTGTTTGATCTTGGGACCTAGATAATAACCAACAATGGCATCAAGAGCTTAGGTTCAAGCATGAAAAATGTAGGGCTTAAAATTGGGTATTTTGGATTTGAGCATGATTTATGAAATTGGATGATTGAGCATTTAAATGTTGTTGTATTGAAGATTGATTTGATCATTTGTTCAAGAAAATGTGTTTGGAACAATTTTCCCCAATTATTTCCTCTTGGCCGAATGTGTATGATTTTTGGATTCTTGGAATTTTTGATTTTGATTCATTGATGAGTTGGAATCATTAGGATAATGTTAATTTGAACTAATTGGATTGGATTTTGAATTGAACAAAAATCCCCAAATTAATCACCTTGGCCGAATGGTATATGCCCTAATGTCTTGGTATTTTGATTTTTGAACATTGGATGTATTGAAATCATTTAGGATGGTGATTTAATGTCGATTGTGGTTCGATTGGATTGAAACCAAATCGGACACAAAATCCTTCCTTGGCCGAGAGCATTAAGCATGTAATGGGTTTGATTTTTTCATTTATGTGTTGGACATATGATAATGAATGAGCATGATTAATTGGACTATATGGTGTTTTGGAAATGTTGATTTAGTTGATTAATCATGTAATACACTTTAGGTAATTAAATTGCGGAATTGGATTCATGAAATTTAATTATTTAGGCCTAAATTTGATTTGGGCTTCTAATGTTGTAATTGGGCCTATTGGGCTTGATTTTATCAAGTTGGGTTTAGGCCAAATGGATTGGATCCAATTGGGCCCAAAACCTTAACCATAAAGCCCAAATGCGACTAATGAACCTTTAAAGTTCAATTGGGCCTAATGGGCCAAGATTGATTTATGGGCTTATGGGGTAAATCCCGGATTGGACTTTGGTTATCGGTTTGACCCGAGTTGACCAAAAGTCCACGCCTTAAGAAATCAATTAAAAGCCCATTGGACTTTAATTGAATTGACGTTGGACGTTAATCGGTCTTTGAGACGCGTTACGATTAAATTTGGAATTTAAATCGTAAAAGGTTTATTAATAAAGTGTAATGTTTAATTTGGAATTGAATAGTGAATTAGTATTAATACATGTTAATTAGATTTAATGATGTAGTTTAATTTAATTCATGAATTCGTACTTTAAGTACTTATTCGCAAAAACGAGTTTGACTCGAACAAAATCAAATCGTTGTTTGAACATTGGATGATCACTTAATTATCAGATTAATTAATTTGATTAGATTGATTGATAGCATGCTTTTGTGTGAATACGTGGTTGTGTTGAATGAATAATGTATATCGGATGGATATTAGATGGGTGGGCAATTTTAGAAATTGTTGTAATAAATTCGATTTATTAAATTGGACCTGCGTGTCCAGCCTTATCACCTCATTCTCTTTGTATTCTCTCTCACCTATTCCCCTCCATGTAAATGAGGTTTCTTTAGAAGTGTAGTGTAACGGGTAGAAGTAATACTAGTGCTAGCTTGAGTGAGAAAGGGAGAGATTTGATCTAGGATCAATGTGTAAAATATCCATCCGCATATCATTATTATTTATTTTCATACTCGCTTTATTATGTATTTAGAATGCATGTTTAAGGGTGTATGATGATGAGACCTTAACAAAGATAATTAAATTGGTAGCCAATTTGCACGCGAAAAACCCTCGTTAAATATCAAGCGTTTATTTTCCTTCCATTAAGTGATTCTACCCAAGATCCGAGATTGGCAGGGGTTGTTGGCCAAAGTCAAGCCCTTGTCCGTCGAAGATGTGTTTTAATCACGAGGCTTTGTTCCATATCGGTGTCGTGTCCAAGTTGTGGTTTGTTGGCCAAAGTCAAGACCACTTCTTGTCCATTGACATTGATTACGAAGCTTCCATGTCAATGGGTCCGCGCTTGACTGGGATCACTAGGTTTGTTGTGCCAAAGCCAAGGCCTAGTTGATTCAGAGGAAAAAGGTTAGGGTATATATTCGATATATAGGCATATATAAGATATATGTTTGGGACTTGGATGTCCACCTACTGGATCTAGGAGTTGGATGAGATCCAATTGATCTTCGAGATCTACCTAGTTAATTATCATACAATTTGTTGGCCAAAGTCAAGATTGTGTGATATTTAACGGGATCCTAGCCCACTAGGAAACACGGTTTCCCGAGTACTCGACAGAGGGTTAGAGGCTCGACGAAAAATAGTGGGAGGCAAGTATTGAATTTGCAACATTCGTTCGAATACTCGCTAAACGCGCTCATCTATATTTTACTCGTCATATTAATCAAAAGTATTAGTTGGACTAATATTTTATGTTGTTTTAAAAATATATATAGTTGGACTATATACAAACTCATTCATATATAGTTGATTTTATAATTGGATTATAGTAATCAATATAATTGAATTAAATTATAGTTTGATTAAATAATTGGATTATTGTAATCATTATAATAAATAGTACCTTATTAAATTGATTAAATAGTTGGACTATTGAAATCAAGAAAGAATTGAAAAGTTGAATATTTAAATAATAATCCTTGGATTAAATGTTTTAAATGATTTAATTTTATTGGGAATTAATAATAGGTTACTTTATTGGATAAAATAACTTGTTATATCTAGGCCATAATTAAGCAAATAAGTAGAGCATAAAATCTTTGGAAGATTTATGTGATGATGACTTTAGTGCTTAATTAATATACTTATCATAAATCTATCTTTAGATTTAAAAGTATTAAATTGCAATTAATAATTCTTAGAGAATTGATTTGACTATTCTAGAGTGAAAAGTCAAAGTTTGCAATTGGGCGTGTTGCACAAGGTGCACATCATTTCGATATTCCGAAACCCAAGGCTTGGCCAAAGGTTGTGAAATATTGAAAAGATAATTGACATATCCCAAAGTGACTACCATTTGGATATGGAAGACACGAAGGAATTAAAGAAAGGGCGAGGCTCTGACTTTAAAAATTTTGTCAAAGTTATGTTCACTACTAGTATTGAAATTGGATTTTAAATACTTAGTGTGGTACATAAAATATATGTATTGATGTTCAGAATCCGCTATGAGCTGGATACTGACTTCAAGCCGAGATTTCTCTGCGAATCGGAAACGGGACGAAAGTCGCTGTTTCGACCGTAGATACCTAAGTTTAGGAACTACCCTTTGGGTATGTACTTAAATTAGGAACTGTTATAATGTAACTAGTTTGACTAGAGACATTATCTCTATATCAGTGTTTAATCCGTTGCGGATAAACCTTTATATTCTAGAACACTAAGTGTTTTATTATATAAAGATGATACTGAGATAAATACATTAGATGTAAATAACAGAATTTATATTTTGAATATAATAAAATCTCAAACATATAAAAATGACAAATAAATAGCTCAAATTGATTTGATCAATAGAGACTTATTTGTGGCATTGTTGTCTAGGACACAATTAAACGAGACTCGTATATCCACACTTTTGAAGAGTGGGTACTAGGACTGATTTGACTATTCAAATAAGGTCTGCGAATCTAGTTTATTAGGTAAAGTACCTAAAATACTATTTACTTGGTAATAGTATAAGGGCCACCGATCTGTTAGCCCTATTCATGGTGAAGTAAGTGGGCCCATATCTAGCTAGGCTAGATGTGAACATGAATATTTCGTGATCTTGACGGATGTAGCATCACGTTATGGTTATGTGTTTCTTTTGAAGAACACAAATCGGAAACTTTTGAAGTTTCGGCACGAAGTAAATAAACAGATCGGCTATAGTATTATTCCGCCACGGTAAGACCGTATTGGAAAATACTTAAGCAGTAAGTTTCATACATACATGAAAGAGTACGGTATTCTTTCATATGAGGACTCCTCCCGAGACACGTCAGTTAGACGGTGTGTCCGAACTAAAAACCGAATTTTGTTGGACATGATAAGGTTTATCACGAGTCGCTCTGAGCTACTGTTTCCTTCAATAGGATATGTATTAACAGTGCAAAACTTATTTAGAATAAGGTTCCATATAAATCTGTTTGACAGATATCATATAGGATATGAACAGGAAGAAACAGGGTTTCTCATTCCTGATAATTTGGGTATGCCAGGCATAACGTTTGGATGATACCAAACTAAGAACCCAAATTGGATAAGTGCCAATATAGGTTATCCTAAGGGAAACCTTAAGTATAGTACTTGTAAATCTCACATGAGAACAATGTGATTGTTGCTCACCATGCGGTTTTTCCTGAGAGGAATACCGATATGCAGTGGTCAGTGGGAGGATAGTGATACTCGATGAAAATCGGAGTAATACTGTTCAAGGCACGAAGTCCTTAATGGAACACAAATAGTTCATCTATGATGAATCTATACCATTAATCTTCAAATACACAAGAACTTCGTAGATCGGATAGAGTCAGAAACAACCTAGGGTATGGGTTTCTGATCTAACCTCATAAAGATGTCAATCTTATGAAGGTATATCCACCGACTACGTTTTGAGGAAGTGATACGAGGTATCGACTCCCTATTATGGCAAAGTGCCATGAGTCCGAAATGGATTCCATGTATAACAACTATTTTGGATACTAGTTGTTGTACCACAAGGCATTGTGCCTATTGGTACATTAAACGTCTTCAAGGAAGACATACATGGAAGGCAACATACCAACGTACAAAGCTGGGCTTTTGACGGAAAGGTATCGTTATCAACATTGTGTTAAAACGGTTCAACCTTTTACCTGTTGCCATGGTAAATCCATTTTGAAGATGCTTGTTGATAACTGCGTATTTCATTTATGAAATGTGTCAGTTATAGATCAAAATCGCTTTCCTGAAAAGGAAACCTTTTGGAGGATGTTTACAACATCCTGACGATTTTGTATAACCGACAAACAAGGTTTGCGGGTTATTCGATCCATGTTTGGATTGAAGCAAGCATAAGGTTCTTGGAACTGTCGTTTGAAATAATCATAATGGTTTATGATTTGACTCAAAACGAAATAATTCTTGTGTATATAAGGAGGTTAGTGGGAGGGCACTGACAGTTAAATTCCCATAAAGCTATTGTGAAAGCTTGGATTTCATAGAAATTCTCCGTAGAATTCTGGGGAGTAACAACCTTTATTCAAGGAATAAAGATCTACTGGGATAGATTTGGAGTTGTTAACACTCTCTGGGAAATTGTACATTTAAATGTACTTGATAGGGTGTCTCATACGCTTCGAGCATATGGAGTCACGATCAGGTCAATCCAAGTGATAGTCACTGGATTGAATTAAGAACATCTGTTAGTATCTGAGAGAACTAAAGATGTTGTCTTAAACTATGGAGAAGGAGAACTTGAAGTGACTGGGATCACCGCTGCAAGTTTCCAAACAATTAAATACTGAGGTACTATAAAGTTTGTACACTGGGACAGTGAGCTGGAAATATTCCGAGCAAGATAACTGTTGCCGAATAAACAAAAAATGCGGATTATTGCTGCAGCTGCTGAGGCAGCAATAGAAGCCATTTGGATCGAAATAAATCTAATTAGATTAGATATAGTTCTGTTAGCGGCTGAGCTAGGCGTCAGCACAGGCTAAGGAATTAAAGGTCTCATCGACGATCCAGATATATCTTCTAATCATCTGATTCGTTCGGATCATACGAAGCAAATTAAGCTAAGTGACAAGTGAAATTTACACTCTCACTCATCATTTGTGATTAGATCACCATAGATATATAAATGAAGAGAGGTCCCTATGATTAGTTCCTGGACTGAGAATGATATGAGACAGTATCAGTCCCCGAAGGATTAATCATTAAATATCCCTAGCCGGAGTATTATCGAGACTGGACATCGATAATGCGGAATAGGCTAGTATTGCACTTGTGTGCGTTGTGAGGGCACAACGGCATAGTTCTCATATATATAAGTATTGGATACTTATGCAAGTGCGATAGGAGGTCGTGTTTCACCGATGGTACGGGAAACAGCTTCGCTCTGGATAGACCCCTCGGAATCCCATTGGTATTATGACTATGTGTCTATGGGAGGCCGAAATCAAGGTAGGTGTGTATAGTCTTAACCTGAGACTTGCATCGCTAATACTTACGATAATCGATAGACTTTGGTCTTGGTGGTACAGGGCTTTAACCGGTTCTGCGTACACCACTTCTGGGTTTATCAGAGAGTCGTAGTGTATTGGGTGTGATGTCAAGACGGAAGTATCACTTCAGTCATAGTGGAGATGATGTCACGCAGGATACGGTACTAGTGCTCTTGAGTGTTGCGCAACCAATCGGGATATTGTGACCAGGTCATGAATATCCGATTATAGAGACTATGTTACCAGACATCCGATATGTGCTTCGGACGGGGTAGACACTTATCCAGCCCCAGCCCTAGCACGTGACTATCCGATACTGGGCCGATATGCACACCAATCTATACTACGCTTGATACAGATCTTAATATTCTTAAATGGATATGTCCGGAGAATTGGGAAGACTTGGTGCTTTGCTAGGAGTCGACCTTGTCTCGTAAATCGGTAGAACGTAGTACTTGGTACGTACGTGATTCGGATACTCCGACGACCGTATTTACTGCCAACTTATCCGGGGATCTCATGGGTCGCTTCCCGATAATCCACCGATGACGCACAACTCGCACTCTTGAATAATCTGGGATTATATAGAAGAGAGAGAAAATTAATCTAGGATTAATTACGGAGATATTTTATCTAGGATAAAATATCGTCTAGAGAGATAACGATTATTTGGAATTAATCGGTAAATTAATATATTCGATATATTAAACGAAATTAGATTTCGACGCGGAATTAAAATTAGATTTTAATTCGGGCGAACGAATTAATTTAGAATTAATTCGTTAGCGACGTGAATAGTGAATTCGCTAGGCGTAATCATTTAATTACGACGCGACGGAAAAATCGTTAATTTGGAATTAGCGAACCCGAGCCCGAGTGTGATTGCGAGCGCATTCGTATTTCGAATTCGAGTGCGGCAACGCAAGTCGCATCAAGCGTCAAATCAATCGTCACATCAAGCGTCAAATCAAAAGTCACTTTGAGTGATGATTGATTGATTGATTGATTGATGGATTGACTTACATCACATCACTTTATTAAAGTGACATGTGAATAGTTGATGTAAGTTGGTGTAATAGTGTTTGGGGGAAAATCATTTACTTTTGGTTTTTATTTAAATCAATTAAGTAATTGGTTTTAAATTATTTTTCTTGGAAATATATAAAGCTTTTTTGGAAAAGCTTTTCATTATCACATTACACACAACTTTCATCTCTCTCTTTTTCTCTCTCTCCTCACCCCAAAACAAAAATGGACTGGTTTTGAAGCCAATGGCGTGAATCAAAGGGAAGCAAGAGTGGTTTTTCATGGTGAGAATCAAGTGCTAGCACACTTACGAGTCTTGCGAAGGTGGTAGGGAGGTTCGCCCATGAGCCGGGATCCGTTGACGAGGCTTGGAGCTCCTTTTCGCAGCTCAAAATTAGAAGACAGTAGGCAGTGGACTGCTGCAGTTCACGCATGAAGCAGTGAGCATTTTGGCCTTGATTCGCCTTCAAATCGACTCAACCGATCGATGTGAGTATTCCGCTATCTCCGTTGATGTATTCACGCATTAATTTCATTGCTTGTTTGATCTTGGGACCTAGATAATAACCAACATACAGATCATGGTGTTGTTGTACAAATTAACTATGTGACAAAGATATATAAATGATAGGAGGTCTTTATGATTTGTTCCTGGACGGAGAATGATATGAGACAGTATCAGTCCACGAATGATAAATCATTAAATATCCGTGGTCAGAGTATTATCGAGATTGGACATCGATAAATACGTAAAAGACTAGTATTACACTTGTGCGCGTTGTGAGGGCACAACGACATAGTTCTTATATATTTGGGTATATGAAACTCATGCAAGTGTAATAGGAGGTTGTGTTTTTACCAATGGTACGGGAAACAGCTTCTCTCTGGATAGACCCCCTCAGAATTCCATTGGTAGTATGACTATGTGTCTATGGAAGTCCGAAATCAGGGTAGGTGTATTTGGTCTTAACTTGAGACTTGCACCGCTAATACTTGCGACAATCAATATACTTTCGTTGCGGTCGTCCAGGGCTTTAACAGGTTCTGTGTACGCCTATGCTGGGTATATTGAGAATCGTAGTGTGTTGGGTGTGATGTCAAGATGGAAGTGTCACTCCAGTCATATGGAGATGATGGTCACGTAGGATACGATACTGTACTCTTAAGTACTGCAGTCATCAAGATAAAATGACAAGGTCATGTTTATCCGATTATAGAGACTAGTTACCAGACATCTGACATGTGCTTCGTACGGGGCAGACACAATTCCAGCCTCAGGCCTAGCACGTGATCATCCGATACTGGACAGAAATATGCAATACTACGTATACTACGCCTGATATAGATCCTTTATTCCTGTAAAGATATTTCTAGAGCATTGGGTAGGCATGGCACTTTGCTAGAAGCCAAGCTTGTCTTGTAAATCGGTACAAACGTAGTACGAGGTACTTACGTGTTCGGATAGTCCGACGACCGAATTTACTACCAACATATCCGGGGATCTCATGGGCCGCTTCCCGAAGATTCACCGATGACGTATGACTCGCACTTTTAATTAATCTGGGATTAATAAGATGAGAGAGAAAATTAATCTGGGATTAATTGCGGAGATATTTTATCTGGGATAAAATATCAATTAAAGAGAGATAACGATTAATTTGTAATTAATCGATTAATTAATATATTTGATATATTAAACGAAATTGGATTTTGAAGCGGAATTGAAATGAGATTTTAATTTGGGCGAACGAATTAATTTAGAAATAATTCGTTAGCGACGTGAATAGTGACTTCACTAGGCGTAATCATTTAATGGCGTCGCAACGAAAAATTCATTAATTTGGAATTAGCGAACCCGAGCCCGAGATTATTTGCGAGCGCATTCGCATTTCGAATTCGAGTGCGGCACGCAAGTCAAATCAAGCGTCAAATCGCTTGTCGCATCTAGCGTCACATCAAGTGTCAAATCATGTCACTTTGAGTGATGTGACCATTGATTGATTGATGGTAGTTGTTGGAGTTGTTGGAAAGTTTTTGCCTTTGAATTTGTGAAAGCCAAAAGTGGTAAATCTTTCATTTATTTTTTGAAAAATATATAAGTGTATTAGATACACTTTTCCAACCAATTCCACACAATTTTCTCTCCTCCTCTCTTCTCTCATTTACACGCCCAAGGGGCTGTTATTTCTTCACTGGTTTCTGTCAAAACCGTGAGATAAGGAAGCCAAAAGTGCTTGATTTTGTGGCAAAATCAAGAGAGCTAGCACTCCGAGAGACATGCGAAGGTGATAGGGAAGTCCACCCATGAGCCGGGAATCGTTTGACAAAGCTTGGAGCTTGGAAGATGATCCAAAAACCGAAAATGGTGGAGCTCAAGAACTGCACTGCCGTGAGCTGTGACAGTGGGCATAATTCGATTTTGTTCATCGTTGCGTCGCTCAACCGATCGATGTGAGTATTCCATAACTTTGTTGATTTGTATTTGCACTTATTTCATGCTTGTTTATGATCTTGGGACCTTAATAGAAACCAACAATGGTATCTTGAGCAAGGTTGAGCATGAAATTGATTTAGGGTTAAAATTGGGCAAAATTGATTTTGAGCATGAATAATGAAATTGGATGATTTAATATGCTTAATTGATGTTTAATTGAGGATTGATTGGATCAATTTGTTGAAAAGGTGTTTGGAACATTTTTCCCCAATTTTTGATGTGTTGGCCGAAAATACATAGCCCTAAATTGTCTTGGATTTTTGATTTCTTGATCATTGGATGTGTTGGAAATCAATTGGGGATGTTGATTTAATGTTGAATTGAATTTAATTGGATTGAATTTGATTTTGGCATAAATTTCCCCTTTGGCCGAGACTTTGGAAGCATGTAATTGGGTTTGATTTTTGATCAAAATGTGTTGGACACTAATTGATGTAATTGAGCATGATTAATTGTGTTAATTGATGTTTTAGAAATGTTAATTGGGTAATTAATTGTGTTATACACTTTAAGTAATTAAATTATGAATTTGGAATTTGGTAATTTGATTATTTGGGTCTTAAATTGGATTTGGGCTTGTTATGTTGTGATTAGGCTTATTGGGCTTGGTTGTACCAAGTTAGGTTTAAGCCAAATGGATTGGATCCAATTGGGCCCAAAACCGCATCCATAAAGCCCAAATGCGACTAATGGACATTTAAAGTTTAATTGGGCCTAATGGGCCTAAATTGATTTATGGGCTTATGGGGTAACTCCCGGATTGGATTTTGGTTATTCGGTTTGACCCGAGTTGTCCAAAAGTCCATGCCTCAAGAAATTAATTAAAAGCCCATTGGACTTTAATTAAATTAACGTTGGACGTTAATCGGGCTTTGAGACCCGTAACGATTAAATTTGGAATTTAAGTCGTAAAGGTTCGTAATAAAGTGTAGTATTTAATTTGGAATTAAATAAGCGAATTAGAATTAAATGCATATTGAATTGGATTTAATTATGTAGTTTAATTTAATTCGAGAATTTGTACTTTGAGTACTTATTCACAAAACGAGTTGACTCGAGCAAAATCAAATCGTTGTTTGAACATTTGATGATCACTAATTATCAGATTAATAATTTGATTAGATTGATTGATAACATGCTGTGTGAATACATGGTTGCGATGCATGAATAATGTATATCAGATGGATATTAGATGGGTGGGACAATTTTAGAAATTGTTGTAATAAATTTGATTTATTAATTGGACCTGCGTGTCCAGCCTTATCACCTCCTTATTCTTTGTATTCTCTTCTCACCTATTCCCCTCAATGTAAATGAGGTTTCTTTAGAAGTGTAGTGTAACAGGTAGAAGTAATACATGTGCTAGCGGGAGAGAGAAAGGGAGAGATTTGATCTAGGATCAATGTGTAAAGTATCCATCCGCATATCATTATATTTTATTCGTATGCGCTTTATTATGTGTTTAGAATGCATGTTTAAGGGTGTATGATGATGAGACCTAACAAAGAGAAATAAATTGGTTGCCAATTTGCACGCAAAAAACCCTCGCAAAATATTAAGCGTATTTCCTTCCATTGAGTGATTCTCACTCAAGATCCGAGACTGGCATTGGCTTGTTGGCCAAAGTCAAGGCCTTTGTCCGTCGAGGATGTGTTTGAATCACGAGAGCTGGTTCCATATTGGTGTCTTGTCCAAGTTGTGGTTTTTGGCAAAGTCAAGACCACTTCTTGTCCATCGACATTGATTACGAAGCTTTCCATGGTCAAGGGTCACGCTTAACTGGGATCACTAAGAAGTTTGTTGTGCCAAGCCAAGGCTTAGTTGATTCAGAGGAAAAGATTAGGTATTACATTGGATGTATTGGCATATATAAGATATATGTTTCGAACTTGGATGTCTCCCTACCGGATCTAGGAATTGGATTGGATCCAATCGATCTTAGAGATCTACCTAGTTAATTATCATACAATTTGTCGGCCAAAGTCAAGATTGTGTGATATTTAATGGGATCCTAGTCCGCTAGGAAACACGGTTTCCCGAGTACTCGACAGAGGGTTAGAGGCTCGCCGAAAAATAGTGGGAGGTAAGAATTGAATTTGCAATATTCGTTTAATTATTTGCCATACGCGCTCAATCACAAATATCATTCGTCAAATAAATTAAATGTTAGTTGGACTAATATTTAAATCGTTGTTTTAATTAATAGTTGGACTATATTCAAACTATTCATTTATAATTGATTTTATAATTGGATTATAGTAATCAATATAATTGATTTTAATCTATTAAATTATAGTTGATTAAATAGTTGGACTATTGTAATCATTATAATAAATAGTACCTAAATCGTTGATTAAATAGTTGGACTATTAGAATCAAGATATAATTGAAAGATTGACATTTAAAACATGATCCAAGGGAAAATGTATTTAAATGGTTTAATTTTCAAATTGGGAATAAAATTTCAGGATGGTCCTGGAAGATAATAAGTTACTTTATTTGATAAAATAACATATTATGCCTAAGCCTGGAGTTAAGAAAATAGTAGAGCATAATCTTTGGAAGATTTATAGGATGATAACTTTAGTGCTTAATCCATTAAGCTTGTCGCAGTAGACTCCTTAATTTCTGAATCATAACTAATGATTAGATCCTTAAAGTATGATAATGAAATTGAAGGATTTTCATAGATCTATAATTAGATCTTAGAAGTACCAAAATTGCAATAAAAACTCTTGGAGGGTTAATGACTATTCTCAATGAGATAAAGTCAAAGTTTGCAATAGGCAAGTAGCGCAAGGCGCACCTTACTTGATATTCTAGAAACCCGAGGCTTGGCCAAAGGCTACGGAATGTCAAAAGGGCAAAGTAAAAATCATATAATCTTCTGGGAAGATAAATGACATATCCCAAAATGTCTGCCTAATTGTGGCAAAACGGATCGCGGAAGCGTGACTGCTGTGTTGAACAAAGCCGACATGAAGGAATTGAAGAACGAGCAAGACTCTGACTTCAAATATGTTTGTGTCATCATTATGTTCACAACTAGTATTAAAATTGGATTTTAAATACTTAGTGTGATACTAATATGTATTGTGTTCAATAATCTGTTTTGATATGTATTGATGTTAGAGAATCTGCGTTTACAAGAAGATAGTCTGAATATGCAATAGTATTTATCAGTACGGAAGTTTACCAGGAAAGGAAGATTTCGCTATTGGTAAACAACCGTAGATACCTAAGTTTAGGAACTACCCTCGGGTGTGTACCTAAATTAGGAAACTGTTATAATGTAACTAGTTTAACTAGAAACATTATATTTATATCAGTGTATTATCCGTTACGGATATACCTTTTATTCTAGAACACTAAAGTGTTTATTATATAAAGATGATATTGAGATAAACACATTAGATGTGAAATAACAGCATTTATATTTTGAATATAAATATATCTCAAACATATAACATGACAAACAAATAGCTCAAACTGATTTGATCAGATGAAACTAATTGTGGCATTGTTGTCTAGGACACAATCAAACAAGACTCGTATATCCACACTTTCGAAGAGTGGGTACTAGGACTAATTTGATTCCATTCAAATAAAGTCTACGAATCTAGTTTATTTGGAAAAGTGCCTAAAACAACTTTACTGGGTAAAAGTGTAAATGCCACAAATCTGTTAGCCCTAGTTCATAGTGAAGCAAGTGGGCCCATGTCTAGCTAGGCTAGAATTGGATATGAATATTTCGTGCCTATACGGATGTGGCATCGCGTAATGGTTGTGTGTTTCTTTTAGAAACACAAATCGAAAACTTTTAAAGTTTCGACACGAAATAGACAAACAGATCGGCTAAAGTATTAAAATATCACGGTTAGACCGTAATGGAAAATACTTAAGCAATAAGTTTCTAATATACTTGAAAGATTATAGTATTCTTTCAATGAGGACTCCTCCCGGAACACGTCAATTTGACGGTGTGTCCGAACCGAGTAACCAAATTATTTTAGACATGATAAGGTTAATCATGAGTCGCTCTAAGCTACCATTTCCTTCAACAGATAAGCTTTAAACAGTGCAAGAACTTATTTTGAATAAGGTTCCATTAAAATCTATTAGACAGATTTCATATTAGATATGAACGGGAAAGAAACCGGGTTTCTCATTCCTGAATATTTGGGTATGCTAGGCATATGTTTGGATGATACCAAACTAAAACCCAAATTGGATAAGTGACAATTGTAGGTTATCCTAGGGATACCATAAGTATAGTACTTATACAACTCACTAGAGGACAATGTAATTGTTGCTCGCCATGTGGTTTTCCTAAGAGGAATACCGATATGAAGTGGTAAGTGGAAGGATAGTAAAACTCGATGAAAATCGGAGTAATACTGTCCAAGGCACCGATTCCTAATGGAACACAAATAGTTCATCAAGGATGAAACTATTACCAATAATCTTCGAATACACAAGAACTGTGTAGGTCGAAGAGAGTCAGAAAACAACCTGGGGTATGGGTTTCTGATCTCACCTCATAAATATGTCTATCTTATTGAGGAATACCAATTGACTACGTATGAGGAAGTGATACAAGGTATCGACTCCCTATTATGGCAAAATGCCATGAGTTCGAAATGGATTCCATGTATATCAACAAGTTTGGATACTAGTTGATGTATCGCACGGCATTGTGCCTACTGGTACTTTATAAGTCTTCAAAGAAGATATACATGGATGGAAATATACCAACGTATAAAGCTAGGCTTTTAGCGGAAAGGTATCGTTATCAACATTGTGTTAAATACGATTCAACCTTTTAGCTGTTGCCACGGTAAATCCATTTGGATAATGCTTGCTAATGCTGCATGTATCATGTATGAAATATGACAACTTAACGGGAAAATCGCTTTCCTGAAAAGGAAACCTTCTGGAGGATGTTTATAACATCCTGTCGGTTTTTTCATACAATAACTAGCAAACAAGGTTTGCGGGTTATTCAATCCATGTTTGGATTGAAGTAAGCATTAGGTTCTTGGAATTATCGTTTTGATGTAATCATAATAGTTTATGATTTAATTCAAAACGAAATGATTCTTGTGTATATAAGAGGGTTACTGGGAGCGCACTGACAGTGGCTGTCCTACAATAATGATAATATATGTCATTTCTGTTGGAGTTCAATCATGTCCCAAAGATCACAAAACATGCATAAAAACGAGTATGAACACATCAAAGGAGTAAGGCGGAAACATAACTCACATTGAATGGTTTTGATGAAATGAAGAACATGCGTTTTTTGGCTTCATCAAGCTCGGTTTTGGGGCTTCTGGAACTGCAGTGAACGCACAGTGGGGGCTGTGAAAATCTCCTCCATTTTCGGCCATGCAAGATCCATTGAAGCTCAAAGCTTCAAGCTTCCATGCTCACAAACTCACTTCCCTATCACCTTTGTATCACTCCTAGAGTGTGCTAGCACTAATCATTTTTCATTTTGCTTCTCAATATTCTCGGTGAAGACCAGAAAAAGGAAGAAGAAACGGCTTGAAGCCGTGAGATGCAGAGAAGAGAAAAAATGAGAGGGAAGAGAGAAAACCGTGAAGACCAAAAGAGAGGTGGAGTGTGTCACGTGAATCTTGTCCAAAATTTGAACAACAAAGACCAAATAAGTTAGTCACGTGAATGACCAAAAGATTTGCCAAAACCGTGTACTACACATTGTCCAAGAGAGAGAAAATGATTTATATATACATATATCTTTATTCCATTTACCAAGTAAATGAATAAAATATATATATACAAAAGTCCTATCAACTTTCAAACAATCACTTTTCTATATTCACATCATGTCACTTTAATAAAGTGACAACATGTCATATCACATCACTCAAAGTGATAATTGATTTGACGATTGAC